>CAIGRT010188602.1:0-11500 GCA_903798405.1 Fraxinus platypoda | reverse complement strand
ACTCGTTCAATATTGGAAAGTGATGAATCCATGTTCATATATTTGAAGTCGGTAATTCACTAATTTGTATTCTCAAATCAGATTTCGGTAAGTCGAATGATATTTCGTTTTGACGCATATTAACGGCATGTTCTTGATGAATATAATATGCACACTATCAGTATAAAATCTCCTACAGTTACAAGTGATCAATTACAAATAATATCTAAAACTGAAATTGAGATAAGCTTGATTGTTGATTAGATAGCTCATTACGCCCCTCAAGATGGGAGATGATGTGAACCCACATAACAATAGTAGTTTCGAAACCCACAAAAGATTGAATCACAACCCAAAAAAGCTAAAATCCCGTTTCGAAGCTTGACACAATAATTTATTGAATCCAGGAATCAAAGTTATAAAGGAACTTGAACCCTTAATAAAAATAATTATGAACATTGCTATGAAATTGTTGAACGCCACTAAGAGAAAGAATATATGATAAGTTCGGATAGTTTGAAAGCCACAAATATTGAAAATATTTGATAAGTTATGTTTAATTAAGAATAAAATTGAAAGTGAAAAAAAGTTCACATTATGATTAATTCACAAAAAAATTAATGTTTTTATTGTACAATGAATGTGCCGTTTATAGACATAAAATAAACTCCTAATCAAAACAATGCTCTAATTCTAAAGACAAATCCAAATAAACTACAAAACAAATCTAAATAAAACTAAAATACTACAAATAACGAAAATACACTCAAACTAATTCAAAATATAAAAACGCAAAAATAGATCCCTAATCAACCAAGTTTGACAAATTCATCCAATAAACATGTGAAGAATCAAAAGAAGTTTCCGGATTGTACTCATGGGCGAAAATTCGACAATCGAGGTGAAAGTTATACGCATTTTTGTACATCTTGTACGTTTTAGCACATACTTCATATTTCTTTTATTTTCTAATTGATTTAGGATCTTCTCTTCTAATTAATTCGTATCATTCCGGAACATGCAATTGATCCTTGTTAACTTTTCCTCCATGATTTTCACCATTCCCTCTCTGTTCAAGAAGATTTGCCCTTGAATTTTGACATTGAAATTGAATAGATTGGGTATAGAGACATGTGTCGTTACACTAACTATTTTTCTAAAAAAATCACTTTTTTTATGCCTAAAAATTGATTTTTAGTAATTGATAATTACTAAGCCCTTGTTTGATCTTTTTTTTTTTTTTTCAAAATACATTATTTACTCTTTTTTTCAATTATACATTCTTCAATAAATAATGTTACACATCACCCAAAAAATTTTCCTTCATTTTTAACTGCACAATATTCTCTATCAATATACTATTTCAAAATGCAATATATACAAAAAAATGAAGATCAAACAAACCCTATTTTTTTTATAGATATCTTTATTGTCAATTGGAGAATAAAACATCACGTATTTACATGTTAGTGCGAGGGAAGATCAAAAGGAGAGCATACTGATGATACGTGTGTATTGACACATACACGTATGTATTTTTTATATGTAACAAGTGTTTGAGGAATGTACATTCTTTATTATTACTGGTATGATTCTAACCAAAATTAATTTTTTGGCAAAATGTCGTATTTTTTCTAGAGAATCTCCAAATTGTTCCAAAGCAACTAGAAAGTTAGACCCCGGCAGGGGAAGTGGAGAGTTGTTGAGTGGTCAAAAGAAACATACTGTTAGTCGTCCTTATTACGTTAAATTGAAAAAGACAACAAGAAGACAAACATAGAGATGCTAATTCTTACTTGCAAACGTTACTTTTTCCTTGAAACTATCTCCAACACTATTGTGTTTTCGTAAGTGAACAAAGACAAAAGGCAATGTTTTGAAAACAGTTCGACCTTGACCCCTTTTATCTTTCTTGGGTCAACGGCCGAGATGGGTTTACGAACATAGCAAATAAGATGAAAAACCAAACATGGGGAGTGACATTAATTATGGCATATTAGTTTGAATACAAACAGAACACTAATATTATCCCCACACACACATGGGGGAGGTCGGCATTATTTAATTCAGGTCGGGACCCACATACAATGTGAGAGGTCGGTCAACCCCTATGTCAAGTATTATGTTCATTTAGCTTAATTCTTATAACAAACNGGGGAGGTCAGCATTATTTAATTCAGATCGGGTCCCACATGCTATGTGAGAGGTCGGTCAACCCCTATGTCAAGTATTATGTTCATTTAGCTTAATTCTTATAACAAACCACAAAGTTGGTATCCATCTTAAATGAAGTATGTAACATTTCATTAGACTAAGAATAAACATAAAATATCATTCCAAAGACGCACAATTTGAGGTAATACAGCATGGACATGAAACTAAATATGAGAAAACACAGTCTGTCACTCAAATTTAAAAATAAAATTCACTGATAATTCAAGCTCTAGGCTTGGTTCTTCCCTCATTAGCTTGCTTGAAGAGCTTAGCTTGAGCTGCTGCAGATTTGTTTGAGCTAAGTGCAGCTGCAAAACGATCCCTAACTTGCCTTGTTGTGTAAGGGAAACCCCTGTGCACCATGGAGTTGAGTAAAGCAGCTGTGCCTTCCCTGTAGAGTGCTCCGAGTCCGTCAGGTCGGGTATTTGAAAGAGCTTGTAGCAGGTTCGTGCTCGATCCAAGCCCAGGTAGGCTAGACACGCCGAATGCTCCACCAACGGTTCCCCACCAGCCGAACAGCCCCCAGATCAGCCCCGGATGAGTCCTCCAGTAACTACAGTTTACAAGACAAAACAAATAAGGTAATAGTGTGTTTTAACATGAATCCTAGTAGGTCAGTCTGAGACTCATCCAAAGTCTGTACTCTGTTTAATTTTATTATTAATAAAACATGCTTGCTAGTGTGGTTCTTCTCAAGAAAAAAAGAAAGATGAATAGTAGTACTTACTTGCAAGTAAAAGGAGGTGAATTTGGATCAAATGCAAATGGAGGTGATGGTATTGATGGAGTTCCAGGGTCGATTGGAGTAACTGGAGTTCCGGGGTTGATAGGAGTGGTTGGAGGACTGAAAATGGTGGGTGGACTCACAATGGTGGGTGTTGGAGTGGTGGGTGTAGTTGGGGTAGAGCTTGGAGGGGAGTTATAGTAACCACCACCACCTCCAGTGGGAGGAGTAGGAGTAGTGTGATGGTGCCCTCCACTTGGGGGGTTCCCACAGTTTCCAGATGGTGGCGTGCGGCCATAGCTTCCTCCTCCATGTGAAGGCGTTCCGTGAGAGGGTGTTGGCGTTCCATGGCCTCCATGGCCGCCACCAGAGCCATGCGAAGGAGGCGAGTGAGAACCTGTGTTACAAAACGAAGATGTTAGTTTTGTCAACTTAGCTAGGACGTTCAGGTGCATCTACTGATTAAAAATATAAAATATTAAAAGACTCGAAGGTGGAGTTCCCGTACTTGGGTCCGGAGAGTAATAGGTCTTTTGATCCTCAAAGGTAGCTGAAGACATGACAGGAATGACCAAATGTTGAGTAAGCAATGCAGCTATGGTAGCCCAAAGGAGCATCGAAGCATGTTTACTTCTTTTCCGCTCCATCTTAATTTCAAGAGAGAAGACTTGGAGAAGAAAGAGTGTTGAGTGATGAGAATTATCCAAAGGGGTGAAGCTGTGTATATAAAGAGTTATCAGAAGAAGTAAATATAAACAGGTGAAGAAGTGTGTGGTTAGTTGAAATTGTTGCAGCTGCATTTAAACTCTCATTTATATCTCACAATGTAAAATTTGAATCTGTACACGATTTTGAAGGCATGGGAGGAATTGGATCTGCCTAAAAAATTTAACCAATTTTCTACAAATTTTGAGAGGCATGTCACATGCTAAATATGGAGCTCCTGTGTACTATACAGGCTAAGTCCTCACTTCAGGTTTAGGAAAAAAAATTCTGATTTGGGAGCTAAGCTTGGATCAGAAGTGGGCGGACCTAATAAATATGTAGATGCAAAAACTCGGAAAAGAAACAATATTAACGAGCAAGAACTAGTAATGTCGCCGAGTTGGTGGAGCAGGTGAACGCGGACACCAAAGGTCACAAGTTCGAATCCCTTGCCAACACTTCCTCGGTGGAGCCCATCACAACCGGCTTGCCTAGTGCTGTTTTACCTCTCCTGTGTGGTTTGCGGGCTACTGTATATGGAGCGGGGTTTATTTAGTGCGCACTCACAGTGGTCGAGCTTCTGCCTCTTCGGGTTGGTCGGGGTTCCGCGGCGGGTAGCGGCACGTCAACAAAAAAAGAAATAGTAATGTCACATTATTTTTTTGGCATTATTTTGAACTGGGGAAAAATTGTACCATTTGTACTCTTGAGTATTGATGAGTAGTAATATCTACGAACTACCCAACCCAATATGTGTCTAGGGTTCACTTTCCATTACCTCCTACACAAAACCTGAGAAATCCTCCCCGTTTTCCGCTTGTGATGGGCACTTCGAAAGTGGAGAAGTTGTTCGTGATTTTTTAGTTTTTGTTTATAGTAACTTATAGCCAATTTGATAAATATCTCATTTTTGATTCGTTGAATGAATGAGAACTGTCGACGGGGAACTAGGCGCAACAACTTGAAAAAATCTAGGTGGCTCGTTTGCACAAATTAAATAGATTGAGGACCTCCACTGCAACTTGTCGAATTTTACATAGGTGTTTCAACTTTCAACATCTAATTGAATTAGGGACGAATTTTACATGGTTGTTTCAGCTTTCAACGTCTAATTGAATTAGGGACAACCTTATTCTTAGCTAATCACACTTTCATATTAATTATCCAAGAAATTTATATAAATTATAATAAATATTACTAGGTGGTATTTCGTTGGATTAACGTCGTTTACTATATCTTTTGTTATCAACCTAAACCCGCTTTCAACTTTTTATTTATTTATTATGTTTTACGATTAATGATGCAAATGACTATCTTTTAAGCAAAAATTAAGAAATATTATTCACTTTAAGTTAGCATATACCATCTAACTTAATACAATAAATGATAATTTTATTCTAAATTTCTTATATAGTCTAATGTAGTGTGCTAATCATACATGTTTCACTTCTCTATGTAATCGTGATATCTTCATAATCTTAAAAGAAAATTTATCTCGAAGCCGTATAAAATTGACAATATCGATACGAAGGGAGGATAATAGCAGCCCTGAATCAAATTTGTCACTTATCTTGTCGAGTTCCGCTTAGTTAACATTCACAACATACAAAATAGTAATCAGTTTAATAATGTTAGTATTGAAATCCAGGAAATTACACAGTAAGGTGTAGGCTACCTTTAATTTCACTAATGGGAATGGCAGAGAAGTAGGTGAAGAGTGTGTCACAATAAATTCTAATAGTAAATGAGCCAACAGCAATTCTATTATGCATGTCCTTTGGATTCTGGGCTTCTTCATTCTCTACAAATCCTCCCTTTTGACTATTTTTTCTTTCGATTTTTTTTTTCTTTTTGTAATTTTTCAAAGAAAAAAAAAAGGTTCCTACTCTTATTGTCTGTCAGAGAGACAGCTAGCTGTACTTGCACAGTAGTCTACATTTTGTGGATCGATATATAGAACATTAACTTAATTGTATTGAGTTGTCCATTCATTTAACATACGGAAACGTGTCGACACGTAGAACGCGTTCAATACGTATTACTCCCTTCGTCCTATAACGATAGATTTGATTTAATTTTTATTTTTTACTTGTTCCAAATTATAGAGTATATTCATTGTTGAGAGTATAATTAATATCTTCATTTTTTAATATACTCATATTTAATATGTCTTGCTTTCAACAAATATGAATTATTATTATTCAATGTAGAGGAATATTTGAAAAAATGTAAATAAAATTTGTAATTTCAACCAACCATGCAACATGGCCAGGGTCAATGACAGAAAAGAAAAAAAAACACAGACTAATGTGGCAATTTTTCATTGGAGAATGGGAAAAAAAAAATCATAAAAACACTCAGTCATAGGCTGCTACATCAGTATGTTTTTTTCCCTGTTTGTTCAGCATTATTGTTAGACAATATTGAACATATCATAAATAAGATTTTAATTTTTGTTTTTATTTTTTAAGGTATGGAGGGGGCATTATATCTAGTGCACGTTTGGAAACAAAAATTTACCAAAGCCAAACATACTCCTCATGTCATAATTAAAATTCATGTACTATTTATTTTAAATTTTATTTATTTTTCAAATTAAAGGAGAACCAATTTCCAGATTACTTTTACGTAATATTCGATTGGATTGAAATTTGAGTTAGAATTGTAATTAAGAGATAATTTTTTTTTAATGTCGTATGTTTCAACTCCACTTATAAACTCTCAATTTAAAAATAAATATCAAACCATTTAGGGAATGACCCGAAATTGGATTAGGCTAGTTATTCCAAAAGTTCTTCCAAATACCATATGACTTCTATATTGTAGCTTATACTTAATGGTCGACTCCCAATTTTTTTCTAGTGTGTAGTGAGCGCTTCACTAAATTACACAACTAATACTATTACTTTTCAAGATTGAACCCCCGGGATACGATTGATGGTACACGAGAAGGTAATAAAATCTTCCTCAATATTGTTCGGTTCTAAACGGATTATTCTTGTTGTACATAATATCTTACCTAATGTGTGCCATAATTGACAAATGGCGGCCCCCTATTGGGGGGTGGCACATATTAGGTAAAGGGTTATGTACTTGAAGCATAACTCTTTCTAAATTACCATGCCAAACGACTAGGGGTGCACATGTATGAGATATACCAGGTTATTAAGCATGCATAAACATCAAATATAAGAAATTAAACATGCATTTAACTAAGTATGAGCCTTACTCATTCACAGAATTAAAGAAAAATCAAAAGGATAAAAGAACGTTGTTCTTTATTTGTCAAGCAATAAATGAAGAAGCATGAGATACATTGGAGATACAGTCTTCCTTGCAATCCCACTGCCATTTTCTAAACACACTATAAGTACCAAGCATGAAAGCAAGAACCACAGCTTCCCAAAATATGAAGCACAAATTCACTTGCATCTACAAAAAATATTCGCAAAATCCCAATAAAAATAACCTGTATCTTAATATTAAAGTTGAGGCATTTCCCATGGTGCTGGAATACTTGTTCAGAATTGACGTGATACCATGTCGGTAACATTTAAGAGGGTGGTGTTACAAGGGATTTTTGCTCCCCCGATTAGTTCCGGGTCGAGTTTTTGAGGGCCAAGAGTGCAAGAGGAGATAGAAAAGGAGCCGGTTGATGTCATTGGAAAGACGAGGGAATGAAAAGACAGCCAGGATTGCCAATAAATATCACTCAATGTTTCATTAAATAACGAGTAATGCTACTCAACACCAATGGGGCACAACCAACATTATTCTTAAATAACGCCAATTATGTAGAGGGTAGTCAAACCACTAAAAACAAACAGATAATAACATAGTATATCCTTAGGAACAACCAAAACCATAACACCAATTTGATTAAACATGCCTTGACTTGCATTCAGCAAAGAATATGAGAAATCTAAGTACACAATTAAATTTGGGAATCAAAGCATTACCTCAGCATAGAGGTAATGAGTGATTACTCCTCCAAGAAAGACATCATCAGTTGGAGATAAAAGATTATCTCCATATCAAGTTTTCAACAAAGTAAATTATTTATCATTAGTAAGTGAGATCAAATCGTCCATGAATTCTAAGACAGCACTTGTTATTTTTCATAACACTAGTGCACAGATGAACATGAAATGTGGAACTTTGGAACAAAAAATAAAGAGGAGTGCTAATGCGCCACTTCAAGTAAGTTCTACAATGATTTCAACTGTAACATGAATGCAAAAATGTAGTCAATCAGCGGCTACCTGAATCTTTGACGCAAAAAAAATAATAAACTATTAACTAAAAAAAAATTGACTTTTCTTAAGTATAAATGACATTTGTTAGAGTGTTACATCTTTTACACATTTCTCAGGATCTGGAAGAAGCCTGTGATTGATTGCCTTCAACCCTTTTCCGGACCATCGATTCACAAGAGCCACTTCAAGAGACCTCACCTGAAAAGATTTTGCTTTGTCATATAAAAATCTATTCCATAATAAGCAGAACTTAAGCTCTACTTCAATGACTTGATTCGCGAAATGCAACAGTTCCCAGGACAAACAAATCTCTAGGGTCTGTTTGTGTAAAATTATTCGTAACTTTTTAGGAAAAATAATAATGGATCCTACGAAAAGTGTGGATAATAAATGGGGTACTTATGAAAATGTGGTTGAAATTAATGTTTGCCTTTGATTGGATAGAAAATGTCAGCAACTTTTTAGTAAAGCCAAGCAGAGGTCAATCTGCTTCTACAACAAAATACTAACAGACATATTCCTAGTGGATTTGAAGTCGGCTACATGAATCACTTTCCATCACTTCTTTCGATCCATTGCCACATCTATCAAAATATCCTATGAATAAATTCTTTGTAACCACAATAGACCGTGCTCACTTCTTCATCTCACCGTCTTTTAACTTGTCCTATTAGGAAACCATCTTGTAACTTTTTATACGCGCTTTAACCTATGAAAGACATGCTCCAGCTACACAAGTAGCCATTTTATCTACAATCTGTTTCTCATTATAACTGTATTTGAGTCTATTTCTCATTGTTCATTTTTCACTTGTCAGTTAAACTGTGAACGAATCTAGATAAAGACAGAGCATAAGATCAGGTAAAAAGAATAAAATAATACCTGTGTCCAAATACCTTTTTTTTTTAGTTTATTTAATTTATTAATTTTTGCCAGGCACCTATTCTTTGTTGATATTCCATTTTAATTTTGATGCAACCAGTCTCCTGTCCAATTGATTCATTATATACATATTGGAATATGTAATAATTTTAGCAACATATGTAAGCATGTAATCTCTTCGTGTAGTTATAGTATGTATGGAGGAATCAGACCTATAAACAGCACATTTAGCAATTAGAAAACTAAACCAACTCTGAAAGTCTATTGTGTAAGCGAAGTGGCAGTTTGAAAATTCTCAGAATTATGTAATTTTCTCTGCAAATATTAGCTAGTATAGTAGGAGAGGTTCAATGAGATGGACCTCTCCAAAATGGTAATCCTGTAAATGATAGGCAATTCATGACACGGGACTTTGCTGCTCTCCCAAGAGCTCTGAAGTAATAAAATATTGAATGAAGAGTTAAAATGTCTACTGAGAAAAACCATCATTCTGGGGCCGTTCCTATCCGCAGACTGCAGTTACAATTTCACTAGTATTTGGGAGAAAGTAAAAACTTGCAGAACAGCCTTTCAAAGCCAACTCAGATGATTCTACAAATAAATTGATTTAGAATTACTTAGAGTAAACCTAAGAGATTTTGGTAAGATGGAGCATAAGGGGGTTATATACAAGCTTCAAAAGGTGTTTTTCATGCATTCGCATTGTGCAATAATCACTTATCAAATTTTTGGTGCTCTTTCCTTTATTAGTTCCAAGAAACAATATACATTCTTGACATCAAAACCAATATCCAACATTATATTTCATTTTGTGAAGGAGATATTGTGGTTTCCCACGAAATGCATGGAAGCTCTAGCCCAAGCTCGTGTCTGGAAATGTCGATTCTAACATCTTCAATTTAGCAGAACTTATAAATGATGGAGTTTCCAAGATGTGTATCGTCTGTAGTTATGCAATGTAAATGAGTTCATAATTACTTTGTGATCATCATGAGATGAGTGAGTAAAAGACTTTGTAACACGAAGATGTTAACACAGTGTCTCAGAAATGGGAAACTCACAGTTACAAAAGAATTTTTTAGGTTCAATGGTACTATATTAAAGGCAAAAAGGGTTGCTCAAGCAGCACAGAAAGAAAAAGCTGAGAAAAACCAACCTGCTGTACGATCATCGGCTCCCCCTCAAGACTAAGTGGTTCAGTCAATATAGTGAAAAAACCATTTCTATTTCCATAAACAATATCCGTGAAGGGCCGATCACCCACCTATCATTTACATAACAAGTTTATTGTGCAATAAAATGATTAAACTAAAACAGACAAAACAGAAAAAGTCAAAAGAGCATAGATTGATCATCTATACAAATCTCATTACCATGATAATTCTTGAGGACTCGGAACCAAAGTGCTTTTCAATTTCTTCAGCAGTTCCAGCTGGCTTCTTAACACCTAGATTGGACAAATAATCAAAGAAAACACTTAATCACTACTATTCCAGTGTCTAAATGTCAGCATTACCCTAATCTTGATTGATATATTTAACACAGTCCACCAAATCAAATGCATACCCAAAACACAAGAAATTCTGGAAATAAGACAAGTTAAATGACAGCTTTCTAGCTGATGAATCGAAACAAAACTTACTATGCCTAATCACTTTTATCCCGATTGCATCCTCAAGAGCTTTAGCTTTTGTACCATCAGGGTCATACTCATATAATCCTAAAAGTTCACAATGTAATAAAAAAATCAGACAATTGATTAAACAACACTAACAACCCTTCAAAACAATAAAATTAGCCAGAAATTCTAAATAGGTTTCATCAAAATTACCTGCAGAGTTACTGAACACTGCAATATCATTACCAAACAATGATTTACACTGCTCTATGGATGATCCAAGGGGCGCCCACAAGCTCAAAGAGTAAGGAAGAGTAATAGTATTATCCTTATCAAAGACCACACCTTTAAACCCTCTTTTCTTCAATTCACCCCAATCAACATACCGTATATCAGGCACAGAAACATGTGGGATTGCCAAGTGCTTGTCTTTGGACAAAATTCCCACAGAAGAAGCAACACCTTTCAAATTAATTCTTTGACCCAAAAAAGCTTTGAAATCTGTCCACCACATCTTTGATGAAATGCTCAAAAGGCTATCTATATCGCTTTCTGGTTCCCTTTCACTCTCCCTAAATTGGGCCTTTGGGTTTTCAATTGAAGAGTAAAAATCTTGGCATAATTTGGGGTTTTCTTGATCTGGGTCGTTTTTCGGATAACGCTTCTGATTCTTTTCCTGATCTTCGCTACAACTGTTTGTTGCGGTAAAAGTGAAGAAACTGTTGTTTATGCAGAGTTTTATTGATGGTCTTACAGATATTTTCTTCTTGTTTTGGAGGTGGAGATTTGGGGAGAACAAATGTTTAGGTACAGGATAATAGCAGCAAGTATGCCATGGAGCAATTGAAGTGGACTGCATAATCAGTTGAACATAGATTTTTGTAATAATTTATTTGTTGGAAAAATTAATGAAGATGTGGTTTCGTTTTGGGGGATTTTCAATTGGCAAGTTGGGCTTCACGCTAAATGCCACTTTTCTTGTACTGTTCATATCGATGCTAATAATGTCAATTTATTGTTGGGATAATTACATAAAACCAGCTATTTAGTTTTAAGTTTATGAAAATCAGGTTTAAATTTTTTTTAATCAAAAATCAGGTTTTATCATTTTTAATTAATAAT
>CAIGRT010188597.1:0-18946 GCA_903798405.1 Fraxinus platypoda | reverse complement strand
TTCTTCTGTACATCCAGCATCATTGGTAAAACAATT
The DNA here is from genome assembly GCA_903798405.1 of Fraxinus platypoda. NCBI lineage: Eukaryota > Viridiplantae > Streptophyta > Magnoliopsida > Lamiales > Oleaceae > Fraxinus > Fraxinus platypoda. The sequence goes on along the minus strand of CAIGRT010188597.1, from coordinate 18,910 downwards.
AGTTCCTCATCATTGGAGTTGTAGAGCACTTCAATATTTATTTTGTACAATAATTCATATGTATTTAATGAATCATATATATGTTTTCTAAATGCATTTTTATAAAAATTTTGATCAAATCTTTTACTTTATTTTATAGACCTAAATAATTAGTGAAAAATAATTTTGCCTTAAATTTTTTTTAATACTTCTAAATTTTTTTATAGATTTTTATGCAATGTTCCATCGGTTTAACCAATAACTCGAGATCCAGTGCCTTGTTCGGGTCGATGCCCGAGTCGGGTCTAATAACTATGGTAATTAGAATTAAGCCTTCGTTTGGAAAGAATTTATAAATGATTTAATTTGTTGAAAATAAAATTTGTTCGTTTATAAATAATTTTTAAAAAAATTTCTTCGAAAATTAATTTTAATAAAAAATTTCATGGAATCCAATCAAAGTCAACAAAAATAATTAATTTAAATCAAGCATTTCAGGAAATTCACAAATTTTCAAATACATAATTTATAATTTTTTATGAAAATTTACTAAAAATCTTAATTTAATCAACACCAAACAGACCACAGGGCAAAGTATTAAAAGATATTGTCACGTGACAAAATTATTGAAATATAGAAATAACAAAAAAAATTTTTTTACCTACCACAAATGAATCTCCCCTCTATGATTGCCGAAGACAGAAAACCGTCTACATTAATCATTGTACGTCGTGCATCATGCGTTGTACCTTCATGCCTTGCATATATGCAGTAGAGTTCGTTTGGTGCCCTGAAACTCCGCACTTTTCATTCCGATCAGAATGACTGTTGAACAGAGTTCTGTGCATACGTCATCATCACACTTCTCTCATTTCTGGTCGTCGGCGTTGAGGTCCAAACCGTTATCTGCGGCATCGGAGACTTATGTCCTCACCAATTCCGGCGAGGGACTTGTCCGGCGTTTAAGCCTCTTTGATCTCATTCTCATAGGGATTGGAGCCTCCATTGGCGCTGGAATATTTGTCGTCACCGGCACGGTCGCTAAAGACGCTGGTCCTGGTGAGCAATTCTGATTTCACTAAATAATTTTAGTGTGTTAAATAGTTTAAGCTCAAATTGTGTTCATTTAAATCTTGTCATCAACGGCCTGAATGTATCCTTTGTGTTTTGATTGTAAAAATTGATTTTTTTTTCGGGGAATTGGCAAATAACACATGAGTTGGAAACCGCATTGATTTAAATCATTTAATGTGCGAAATGGAAATGCAAAAAATGTAGAACTATGAATTTTTTGTGACATTGTCATTTCATCTGAAAAGAGATTCACTCCATTAGGCCAAGATGGCGGGAGACTATTGTGCAGAAACCGCGAGGATGATATGCAGTTCCCCCGATGTTTGTAGTAGCTCTTTATCAATTATGAAGAGGCTTTGGTTTATCATTCTGTTACTCTGAATTTTATTTTTTATGATTTTTTTCATTTATTTTAATCTGAATTCTGCTTTAAAAGATGAAGTATGAAAGATTTTCATTTAGCTGCCAGTAAGATTTAATCAGCTATGTTTTGTGTTGCCACTGAATATTGGTATGTTAAAATCCACGGGAAGTGCATAAACTGACCTGAATTTGGTTATACTAAATAATGTTTGACTCGATGGCACTTGATAACTATATATGGGTGATAAAGGAAATTCAGAAATTCATCAGTGAAGTGTGTTTTATTACCAGTAAACTAGATTGCCAAATAAGCACTATTGGATTGCTGATAAAACTATGTCCTATTTCTATTGAGTGATTTAATTATTTGAGGTCAACAAAATAGGAAAACCTTCCAATTCGGACACGTCTGTCTCAGATCCTTATTATGGTAAATGAATTTTCAACATCAACGTTTCTTTCACCTTGGCTCGGGTAAATTTTGTTTCTTTGTGGTCTGTTTGGATTGAAGGATTAAAATGTATAGATTTATCCGTATGACGAATTCATGGTTGAATGATGTTGAGTTCCTACGGACTTGAACTAGTCAAATCTATTAAGTGCTGTTAAAATTTTTTATGATGAATTTGATATTCTTCAGAAAATGGTATAATTATTAATCCTTTCTATTCTCAACTAATTATCGAACTATTTAAAGATCTATATTTGAAATGCTTAGCCAAATCCTCTTCTTATTCGAACAATATATTTCAAATTATTGAATATTTTCAGCCTCTAAGTTTTGGTGTACAGTTTTCTCCTCAGGCAGTTTATTTAAGCTTGCTATGGTATTCCCATTTGAATTTTATTCACCTGAAATCGAAAACCTCATTTAGTGTGAGAATTGGCAGCGGTTCACTGACCCTGTAACTGAAACCCTTTTTTTCAATGTTTGACCAAGTAATTTTATTCACCTGAAACTGAAACCCTCTTTGTCAATGTTGCTCAAAATTTATCTATTTGACCTGGTAATTTCTGTGTCACTGATCACTGACGCCTCATTTTTTACTTCCCCATGCAGGAGTTACAATTAGCTTCATCATTGCAGGAGCATGTTGTGTACTGAATGCGCTCTGTTATGCTGAGCTAGCTTCTCGCTTTCCGGCAGTTGTTGGGGGAGCTTACCTTTATACATACTCGGCTTTCAACGAGCTTACTGCTTTTCTTGTGTTTGCTCAATTGATGCTAGACTATCATATTGGTGCAGCTAGCATAGCACGTAGCTTAGCGAGCTATGTAGTTTCATTACTGGAGCTCATTCCCCCTTTCAAGGATAACATCCCGAACTGGTTTGGGCATGGTCACGAAGTTCTTGGAGCATTATCTATCAATATACTAGCTCCAATTCTCCTAATGCTTCTGACTATAGTTCTTTGTTGGGGAGTTGGAGAGTCATCAATATTGAATTCACTCATGACAGTGACAAAGGTTATTCCCGATTCTACACTTTTTTACACTTTGTTCATTTGACCCAGAATGAAACTAGGAGGGGAGTTTGGCGCAAACTGGCACAGGCAATAATAATAATAATAATAAAAAATAGGCAATTAAAGTAATAAAGTCTAGCTTTTGCGCCATGATGGGATTGGTCTTTACACTTGCAATGGCATCAAGATATGCAGGAAGATGGGGGGCCTGCCTCCTCGTATCTCTTTGCATCAATCATCAGTAAACCAGCCACACACTGGTTAATTTTGTCCTATTGAAAGTTCATTTTCATTTTCTTTTTCTTTGAAATCCCTGTGGACACTGGATATGACTGACAAAAAAAGGATCTTTCTCAGATGGAAGTCTTTGAAGATTTTGGTTTATAAATGATTTATAAATTTTGCTAAATGGAAGCGATATTTTAGGTTTTATCTATTTAACCTTTTGAATCAAAGCTGAGCTGAAACTAGTGACACCCGTGGTTGTGGGACTTGAAACTATCTTCAGGAAAGTATATGTGCACTTTAACTAATTTTTATATATTGGAGAGTCTGAATCCAAATCCAAGCATCATAATTCTTGCCAGATGTTATTAATGAGGTTAAGGGCCTACTTGGGAGTTTTATTTTCACCGGTCTTGACCGATTTTGGATGACACCATTTATGAGGGGTTGGAAGAATTGTGCTTGCTAAATTTTTTGAGCACCTGTTTTTGATGGTTTAGAAACCACCCGGAAACGGTGTAGTGTAATTTTGACCGATTATCTCAGCCCACCAAATCTGTGGTTATTGGCTGTTTCTCAAATTTTCTTCCAATTTTACCCTTTATAAAATAAAATAAGTTATTTCCAACGAACATATTTTGTTTAATGCTAACTAAAAAAATTAGTTACAAGTAAAAAAATTATATTATAATTAAAAAATTACTTATAAGTAAAATATCACTTAAACGATAAAAAAATTATTTTTGTATAAAAATCTTACTAATAAGACGAAAAATCACTTATAAAATATAAAAAGTTACTTATAAGTAAAAAATTCGCTTATGTGTAAAAATTATCTAAAAGTACAAAACTAACTTATAATTATAAATTTTATATATAACTAAAAAATTACATATCAGATGTGATATATTTATCATTTTGAATCAAAGCTGGATGCAGAGTAGCAATATCTATGATTCTGGGGGTGTTATTCGGCTGACAGGGAAGAAATTCTGCAGGTGGTTATTGTTCTTTTTGTCATCATTGTTGGAGCTTTTAAGGTTGATGTTTCAAACTGGACTCCTTTCGCCCCAAATGGTGCTAAAGCAATATTGACTGGAGCCACAGTTGTCTTCTTTGCATATGTAGGATTTGATGCCGTTGCCAATTCAGCAGAAGAATCAAAGAGACCACAGGTATGTCTTGGAAAAGTTGACTTGTGACATTGTGGCAACTTTTTTTATTTCATTGACAGTATTGAATATGTTTTCAGTTCTTATTCTCTTGAACTTGATATTTCAGCGAGACCTACCATTAGGCATAATAGGTAGCCTCCTTATCTGTGTTGTGCTGTATATCGGGGTCTGCTTAGTGATTACTGGAATGGTTCCATACCAATTACTTGGGGAAGATGCTCCTTTGGCCGAAGCTTTCACCTCCAAGGGTCTGAAATACGTATCAGTATTGATCAGCATTGGTGCTGTCGCTGGACTTACTACAACACTTCTAGTTGGTCTCTATGTTCAGGTACATGGTATTTAGCTTTAATTAGTGATATATTCAGTTTCTTGCTGTGCAATTCAGCTAAAAAACCTACTCAAAATGCTGAAAAGTGATTGCATGTTTCTTATAATCAGTCTCGTTTATATCTTGGACTTGGAAGGGATGGTTTACTACCAGCAATATTTGCCAAAGTACATCCGACACGACACACCCCTGTTCATTCTCAAATTTGGGTTGGTATTGTTGCCATCATCCTGTCAGGGCTTCTTAATGTTCATGTGCTTTCACACATTCTTTCAGTTGGCTCATTGGTATGTAGTTTACAGAACATTATGATTGCATTTGTTTTGATCTAGGCATCATCAGGAAGATTTTCTGCATTCACTTCCTAATATTTTCACATAACCATATAGCACATCACCATGCAGCTCTGTCTTGCGAAAAATGGGGTGAGCATTTTGAAGATCTCGAATTGATTTATGAGGAATGATTTGGAAATACACATACATCAGATGGACCACTAGGAATAGGTACGCCCCACTTTAATAGATAAATTGAAGGGATGACATCCATATTCTTTTATAAAGTATGAGAATAATGTTTGATAAAGCACCAGTGCATGAGGCCATGAGCATTGCAAACAGTTGATCAGAATGAATTTTTTACCAAAGATATATATATCCTGCTAATAGAATTTATAATGCCCAAGATTTTGGTTCTCCCATGGAGGGATTAGTAAATATAGGCTTACAATCTGCCTCATCTAATCTAGAGTCCCTTTTATGAAGTTTAGAGTTTTACCCAGAATTGGTGGCATATCTTACTTCAGTGGTGTACTGGGTGGTGGTTTTATTGGTGATGAATTTTTCTGGTGGTATTTGTGGTGGGATATGGGTCGGAAGGGTTTGACAGGGAAGAGGATTGGATGGTGGTTAGGTTAGTGAAGCAAGACAGTGATATCACTGTTGTTCGCTCTCCAATGTGCAAATTTAGTGAAAGTTTGAAAGATAAATTGGAAGGTCAAAGAAATCAAAGGATGATATACATGCGTGCATTACTATATACATACATGCATGCATATAATATTTCTCTTTATACATAGTAATCATTATGACTGTCTTTGATGATACCCGTGATTTGTCTGTTCCAGACAGGCTATTCTGTTGTTTCGGCTTGTGTAGTAACTCTTCGCTGGACAGATAAGGCTGCAAGTCAGATTTCTACAAGATGGGTTTCTAAAAGGGCTGAAGGCATCATCTGCCTCCTTACAATTGCCTGTTGCGGTTTTGCTGCTGGAATCTTCTATCGTTTTGGGGCTTCATTTGTTTTTATGATTTTAGCTACTGTTATTGCAATTTGTTGTGCTGCAACTCTTTACTTACGACAAGTAAGTTAACTTCAATTTCACTTGCAAGGGATGCGGTTTATACTTTTGAAAATTTCGTGGTACTTCCTTTAAAGACAATTCAAGTGGAGAAAGAACTAATTTTCAAAGTATTTTATTAGAACTTAGAGGGCACATACTGTTTCTTTAGACTTGCATCAGGATATATCATTCTATGTGTATATAAACATGGAAATGCACATGCATCCTCTGAGTGTTGTGTAATGGCTAGTGACTTTCCAGTTAATGAGATTTAATATCTGGCAAGTTCTTTTCGGCAAGCCGTGTTAAATGATACAATAACATGGTGAAACGAAGTCAAGAGTCAAATTCAGTAGGAATATATATTTATTTTTGGGTGATGTGCATCAGTTAGAAATATAGTGGGATTTAGATGTAGGATTTCTAGTAATCTAACCACCAAATGAAAGGTTTGGATACGAGCCATTAAAGAAGTTCACTTGTTTCCTTCTCTTTTGCAGTTCTATGCAGATCCACCAGGTTTTTCTTGTCCAGGAGTTCCAATTCTTCCCGCCATTAGCATTTTCCTCAACATATTTTTGTTTGCCCAGGTACTTAAATCTAGCATCAGTAATAATATATTAAGCAGTGGGTATTAACCAATAATCTCATAACCATGACATATAGGCCTTGTATGGGAGGGATTAAAATCGGATTAAAATTGAAAATATAGCCGTTATTGTTGACTTTTATTAGACGAGTGGGGCCCAATAACGGCCATATTTTCAATTTTAATTGACTTTTAATTCCTCCCGAACGGGGCCATAGTCTAAGCCGACTTTCACCTTTATTTTGCAGTTGCACTATGAAGCCTGGGTTAGATTTGTCGTCCTCAGCATTATTACAGTTGGTATTTATGCCTTTTATGGCCAGTATCATGCTGATCCTGTAAGTTCTAATGTGTCAATTATATACCATAGGGCACCGGCAGAAGAAGCTGAATAGTTACCTCTTGATGTAATTTTTGTGTTGTATTAACTGTCTTGTAATCTTCTATTAGTATTCACCTTGTATAATAAGGTAATTCTGCGACGCTATCCTGAAAATCCTGCAGTTACTTCTTAAGTTCCTTGTATGCATGTAGGATTTTACCTTGTCAACTGCATGATATTTTACCGAATCTCAATATGTTCAGATGTATACTGAGGATTCCATGAAAGTAGATAAAATGCTAGATGAATTTTGGTAATTTATGGTATTGAATTTTTTTTGAGTATTCAACTGATTATCAATCGTTAGGGTGGGGTGGGTGGGGGGAAGCACTTGTTGTCTCCAACTGCGTTGCTATATGGTTAGGTTCTATTTTGCAGAGGACTGCAACCATTAAGGCTTGTTTTAGCGTGGTGGACTGGACTAAACAATATTAAGAGAGAAAAATAGAAACTAAGTTCTTTTTTCATTGTACCATCTAGTCTCGTGAGTACCTAACAGCTTACTGTTTTGGCTCCATCCGTTTATTCATTGGCTTCTTTCCCTGTTTATACATTATGATTCTAGTCAACTGTAAACTGTGAAAGTTGTCTAGTTTAGCTGGTGGAATAATATGCTGCTGACCCCATTTAGACACTGCGTCATGCGATTTAAATTTAAGACCAATGGTATGAAGATGAACCCACGGCTTTGCCATACTCATATCTGACTTCAGTTTTTGCCAAAAATAGCTCTTGAATTTTCTGGTGTCTCCTTTTCTAGGATTCTGCAAATGAAGAGTTTCTTGGTTAAGGTCAACCAAGTTAGCCGACAACATTTTCAACATGTTCTTTGGGTGGCACCAACAAATCTCTGTATCGTGGGTACTGGGCTACCTTTCTTTAGATTCCTACATTTTCAAAGCATTGTTATCATTAAAAGTGAAGAGCATGTTAAGCATTGAAAGAATGGGTGAAATAATCAAACATTTTTAGCCCCTTTTTTTGTCTACTTTGTATTGCCGCTATTATCTTTATCTTTTCCTGGATTTTTGCAGATATAGAGTTTCTAACTTTATGAGGGTCTTGGATTGAGTCAAGATTACAAGGGAAAGGTTATAGAACCACGATTCTTGGACTTTAGTTATGTGCTAGCGGGATAGAGGACATAGACTTTGTCTGAATGGAACTGCTAATAAATGTCTACCCATTTTAGTGTTCAACCATGCTACATGTACAATTTTTTTGACATCAAGTTTGACATTGTGCCATGTGTCGCAGCACAAGTGTCCAGTTTTAAAACAAAACACACTTTCCCGCCTATTCATTTTTGAATTTGTACACAATGTCATCCACATTGTCATCTATGAAATGTACAAAAAGCTTTATTCAAAGGCAAANTATACAATGTCATCCACATTGTCATCTATGAAATGTACAAAAAGCTTTATTCTTTAGCGTTCTGTGCCTATATTGTTCGTTTGTACTTTACGATAGAGGGTAGTCTCTCGGTATTGGTAAATTGTATCGATTTCTGCACAGGTTTTGCAAAGCATGTTTGGTATACTACATTGACTAGACTCTCGACTGTATGGTTAGAAGTCACGGGGCAAATTTATCATGGCTCGTTTCAGTAGAATCTGATAGACTATACCAAACATGTTTAGCATGTAGGAGCACAAGATTTAGCCAACTCTTGCCAAGCTTTCCACCCATTACAACAGGAGAAACTTTTAGGATAACAAATGCGCGTACTTTGATAATTTCCAGATGAAGTTGTCACTACAATCTCATCAGAACACAACGAATACGTACACGTATAATCCCAGCTACTATTTTCCCTTTGTAATAGGTAACAAGTGTCAAAAATAAGTATCAAGGCTTCTTTCCACACTCTTAGATTGGACCATGATTCTGTCATCTTCTCCAACAAAGGCCCCTGCTGCTTATGATGCCTAAAGAGTCGCGCATTGTGGGACAATTTATATTGCAACACAACACATTATGTTTAACCAAATATCCTCAAATTGCTTTTCAAAATCCTCCAGTTACGACTCAACAGTTTTGCCTATCAAGATCATAGCATTCAAGCACGAAACTGGTTCGAGGGGTGTGGGTGGGAGGTATAAGAGAGAGGAACAATATTCATTGGATTCCAATAAGTCATCATCCTGTACATAACCTCACTCTTCTTCCCTCTTTCAGGCAACTCAACTCAGTACACAAAGTGACATAATTTATACAATCAGTACACTTCCCATAACCACAAGGGCTCGAAATCCATGAGCCATAAACATCTCAGAACCATGTGGTTTTCGCATGGTTTCCTGGAATTTGGCAGCCCAAATAAAATGGAAAAACGAGGAGAGGGGTATACATAACCTATCCTTATTACTTGTTCATCTAATACGTAACTCCTAAAACAAGGTGACGAAAATGACATCTCAATAAACACGAATTTCAACGCCTGTATTCCCCAACTGACTATTTCCCATACAGCTTTCCATGTTCTCTCTCGATGCTTTCTGGCTCACATGGCAACGAAGCCACAAGCAAGAAAGCCGAGAAATGGCTGCTTGACTGGCAAACTGTACCCTGCATGCTAGGTTTACATCTGCCATTATGTTCTTACGAAAAACATGGAAATCATCACTTTCTTCATATCCATCAAGGTCAGATTCTGTTATTAACACCACAGAGTTATCGTCAAAGGCTTCCAGGTCGACTTTCCCAGCAATACCTAAGCTTCTACTAGGTGAATTATCCATGCAAACGTCATACCCAGGTTTCTTCAATCTGTGATAGTAATCTTGAACAGCCTGCGTTTATAAATGGATAGCAACTCCATCAATTTCCAATAATAATAAAACACTTCAGAGTACCACTTGCAAAATAGAGGTTTGAATGAAAATAATAGGTAAAAGCACCGTTGAACCTCGACTTTCAATGAAGCTTCATTTGTCACTGTACAACTTCAGTTTCCTTTTTCTTTTTTTAAAATTTCAAATTGGTCACTCAAGTTTCCTTTCTGTTTCAATTAAACCACTGAACCAGCTTTTGTTAGTAAAACTAAACAGATTGTCCTAGTTAGCCTGTCAGAACAAAGATTTCTTATAATATAGTCCCTAAAAATTTTCGCATTTAACCTACAAATACCAGTATTTTTTAGTTATATAGACGTCATTAGACCTTTTTCTTAGAGCTAAATGACTACTCTTTGTGCAGGTTCTAATACTGGACATCTCACTTTCGCTACCAAAAAAGTGTGTGTCACGTTGAATAATACATTAGTTTTACTAATGAAAGCTGACTTGGTGATGTAACTGAATAGTAAGGAAAGTTGTGGCTAAGTTAGAACAAAAAATAGTTAAGTGACTAAAATGAAACTCCACCGAAAGTTGAGTGACCACATCAACGTGAAATCTGAATTCAAGGCATCAGAAGGTCTTTAAACAATAAACAACCATTAGCTTAGAGTAAGAGAACCAATCGTATTTCAACAAATTAACTACCAAGCTTATTCATACCTTCCACTGGGATGAGGCCAAAAGTACCCTTGGTCTAATGGACCTCACATGCTTGTATGCAGCCTCGGGTGTCATATTCTTGTATTTAACCTGTTTTAATTGAGGAAATATTACAGATAAGAATTGTTAACAAATTAAGTTATGATTCACGTGGCATTGTGGATGATTACCAAGTAACAGAGTACAACTGTGGTGCTGCGGCCTCGGCCAGCTTTACAGTGAACATATGTAGTTTTGCAGCAAAATGTATTACCTTTAAAAATCAAAACAAGAAAATTTTAAGAAAATGGAGATTACAATTGAATTAAGAAGATAGAAGAATGCTAAGTAGCACTTAACAGTCATGCACAAGATAGTGGCCAATCTGAAGCATTTTTCTAACCAGTAATAATGAAAACCAATTTATATGAGTAATACATGAAATGAAATTTACCGCGGATGAATTCGACAGCTTGGCAAATGACCCCATATGATGGAGCAAACAGATAATCTCTCGTAGGAATTACCAGGTGCTTGATGTTATGATCCTACAAACAGCAAGCACGGTAAAAATGAATAAGCACATAGGAATACTCACTACGTTTAAGAGGCTCGGGTCAATGACACAAATGGCTTAATGGTGCATGTGAATCAAACTTCAGATGACTCGCTTCATTGACCACCATCAAAACATTACGTCATTTTAGTTGGGAATGAACAGAAAACAAAGGCATGCATATTTTATATGCTTTATACAATGTTTGGCTAAGCTCAAAAAATTCACTTATAAGTAGGTTTACTTAAGTTTTAAACTAAATAACTTATTTTATTGGTTAAAGTTTGAAATGAGTACATAAGGTAGTAACTTCCAAAATAAGCAACTCTTCTTTAATGAAAAGTAAGAAAAAAGTAAAATAATCAATTATATATAAAAATATGTACATAATGAGATGAGCTGATCAAGTTAGGTGGCCGTTTCCTCAGTGGCAGAAAAGATGCTCACAGCAGCAAATATTGGCACAAATTAGTGGCTACTGACAACTCAAAATACTTTAGTCCTTGAACATCAGCGACATTGCATTTGTGAAAACACTTTTTAAGTTTTAACAGGAAAATGATCTGTTAATTATGAAGAAATGAAGATACCTGATATAATGACGTCGGGACCAAAGTCTCGTATGGCTCATTCAAGGTAACCACTCCACCTACGCCAAGAGCCTTCAATTGTGGAACATCTTTGGGAAATGGAACAGCACCTAACAATACAAACTGGAAAAAAAAAAGTGAATATCACATGCATATGTGAATAGAAGAACTATTATAACATGTTCGGTTTATTGAGGAGTTATACCAGAGAAATAATCAGGTATTTTAGTCAGTTCCCTTGTATAGTTAAAAGTCAAGGAACCTAAACAAATATTATGAAGACTAAATATAAGGTTATTCTTCATAAAACCCACTCATACAGAGAGGAATAATTGTGCACAATATAACTATGGTGATAGTAGAACTTGGAAACTCCAAAAACTGGGCTTCAACTGCAAGTCTTTTCACTGAGGGCTCATGAGAAACTAGTGACTTGTTGAGGTTATATTTAAATTTCTTCAAAATTTGAATATAAGCAAAAGGGTGATCATTACCACAAGCCAAGCAAAGTGTTTTTTTCCTGAAAAGGCTATATATGTGTGCTAAACAATGATATACACAAAAAAAAACACACATGCGAATTTAACAAGACTTCTTCGGTGGAAACGCAGTTTCACAATAGAAATTTATTTCTTTCGAAATTGTATGATGTGTGTTTGTTGTGTGTATTTCTGCTCACACTAGAGCAGAAGCAGCGTGGTGGACATGCTATACAAAGAACATTAGAGAGGATACATCCATAAAAGTAGCAGTAGACATGTACATTAATTGCTATTAAACGGGTACTGAAAGACAACAACAACAAGAATACAAGATGTCACACTAAATTGTCCCCACTCATATCTATACAACTTAGAAATGACACCACCTCTAAGGGATTATTCCAACAAAAAGATAGATTCCTTTTAGTCCACCATTTAAATGTAGCATTATTGCACTAATTTATGTCTCTGTGCCCACCACCAATTAATCCTACTCATGGAGTTAGCATTCTTTCATTTAAAAAATTTAAAAAAAATAAAAAAATATTAATAATAAAAAAATAAAAAGTTTACCCAAATTTGATGAAAATTAGATCCCAAAAGTTATATAATACTCTTTTTGACCCTCTTTCGACAAGTCTGCTATCATCGTATCAAACTATATGCAAAAATTTTTACCCAAAATTTCTATATAACCTCAGGAAAGACCATAACTACGTTGTGTTTCAATTCAGTAATGTACTGAAGTCAACAAGAATGATTTTGATACAGTCAAGTCCAGACCGAATTCTATTATAAGATCAACAATATTATCATCCCAGAAATATGCATATAAACAAAGATTTACTCTTTCAATTTTAAATCTAACTGCTACCAGCATCATTGGATGGAACTCCATATATTATCAACATAGTCATATAACTCAAGAAGTATATTAAAACCAAATAAACAAGAATTGCAAACGAGAGGAAAACTAAAGAACTTGTCAATGATTATGCATACCTCATCAACCCTATCCCACCAACGAAACTCGGATTGAATCTTGTTTCTAACAACATTATATAACAATGTAGGATAGAAAAGAGCCCGAGCCCCTGCTCCGACCAAAACCCTTTTTGCATCCCATATAAGGAAAGCACCTTGCCCCTCTCCATTCTCTGAATCATCTTCCTTACCACACAATTGCTGCCCCCCTTCATTCTCCGAATCCCCTTCCTTCAGTTCCTCAATATACATTTTTCCAACAAATTTACAACCCACCCCCAATACTGTTGCAGCAAAAATAAAAATACACCAAACAGGTTAAAAACTTGCAGCCTGTGACTAAAATCAGCAAGAACCCTTCACACCATATCTTTCAAAAATCTTGAAGCTAATTATTAAGTAAAGAAAAATGAACCCTCAAAGAATATCACATCAAGATTGAATCTTGCCAGATAAAAACTAAAAACTCACACCAACCCACCTACCAAAATCTTCAAATACCCTCAATATCAAGCTCTAAATCAAGAAAAACGCAAAAGATTAACAAAACGCCAATATCACTTTATCGCTCTTCAGAAAAGGACTGACAACCAAACTGAAATTTCAAGTCCTCATGGAAGTTAATTATATCAAGATTACACAAGTACTTATTGTAACTTAAATCAAGAACCAATAAACAAACAAATAGAGAGGAAAGAGTATTCAAGAAAACCCAAGTTTTGAAGGAAACGAAGTGAAAGTAAGTGCTTTTCACTGGGTTGGGTATAATTTTGTCGCAAAGTGTGCGTGTGAGAACCAAGAACAGGTGGAGAGCAGTGTGTCTTTCTTTATTCGTAAGAGTTGGTGGGGGGTGTGTGTCATTTTCTCTCAACAAAACTCTTCCGTTTAAATGAAGTAACGTCTTTCTCACAATCGAACCTAAAAGGAAAATAAATTGTAATTCTCATCTTTTATAGGAACTTGAAACAGAAAAATTTCTAATATACAAACAAGTAAAAATTATGAGATTTTATCTCATCTATTAACCAACAATAAAGTATTGAACTTATCTTTAGTTGATAGTCAATACTACTAGATGTTTACAACTGCAATCGCCTGCCTTAAAAACGAATTTCTTAACAAACGTCATTAGGTTCAGCAAAACTTAAAAAGCAGAAGGATTTATTATTGAGCTTCACGAATTTGATTAATAATATGTTGTAAATTTGTTATTTAAGATTCAGTTCGATTAGATCATAAATACTGAGATATCACGGTTTGATAAAACAACTCAAATACCTATTCTGTAATGTTTCTACCTCAATGATTCTGATTTTCAGCTACCTCTAGCCTATAGATTATTACGAAATAAATTAACTCGAGAATTTATTTTTGTAGATATTTGCTCTCTTTTTTGTTCCTCTTCGTAAGGGTCGTAATGCAATGTTTAGCGATTAAAGCAAATTGGGTGGAAAAGAAAGATAACACTTGTTTTATACGATGAAAGAAAATTACGAAAATATTTCTTTATCATTTTTAAATGATCCTTCAAAGATTTACATAAACTTCCTCTTCTCATCTATAGACAAAATTTTGTCACAAGTTTTCAATAATTGCCTATAATACAATGCCGTATATTAAGAGTTACTTTCAAAGATAATATTAATTTTCTTATGTGAGTCAAAATGCAAATCATCATTAAGAGTTACTTTCAAAGATAATATTAATTTTCTTATGCGTGTCAAAATGCAAATCATTTTCGTAAGATGAAAAATAAATCATTAAAGAATGTGAAGTATTTGAATATCTCTACAATCTTTTATTGTGTGTAAAAAAGATGAATTAAGTGCTTACTTTGAAGAGATTTTTTCAAGTAAAAAATGATTTTTTTCGGAGAATGAGAAGGTGGAGAGGGAAGAATTTTTTTTAATTATTCTAATTAGAACTCTTTTGCACATTTTGAAAAATTTGGGATTATGGATGTAAGTATTTATTATTATTTTTTTAATTTAAAAAGGCGGATAAATTCGTTATTTTACAAAGAAAAAGGATGAAAAGTTAGTATTTCACAAATGTTTGGGTGATTTAGTGAGATTTTGTGCCAAAACGAAAGATTAGGAAATATTCCACAAAATAAGCAAACGTTAGAGAATATTGTGCCGACTAACCTTAAGAATAGAACGGGGTATATTTGAAAAAAAAATAAAAAAATTCTAACAAAAGTAGTGTTTAGTATAATTTCCTAAAATGTGAATCAGTTGTGGGCTGTACAGAAAGGGCCTGAACGGTCCACTAGGATTATGTGGATCATAAAAGGGCCGGGTCCCCAGCCTCATGTTCATTATCCTCACACTAAAAAACTGGCACATAGGATTTATTAGAGAATCAAGCTACACGTGCAGATTTTTCTACAGAATTGTTTCACGGATAACATATGATAAAACATCATTAAAAGATGGGAATGAAAAAGAAAAAATAGACGGACAGGATGCTGCCACCGCCACAGCAACACCTTATAGGAAACTTGTGAAACTTTCCATGTTTTTTGTGAATAATCCTTTATTAGCACCACGCCAACTTTTTCTTGGATATTGCAAATACTTATTTTTCATCTAGATTTAACCATATTTACAATAGATTGGACAATCCAATCTAGAAGAGTAACGTTTTTCAACACCATTGATGTCAAGTACCGATACATTCACTTAAATGCAATGTCATATGGAATAAAGTTGTTTGTACAGATAGAAAATTACAGATGATGAGATAGCGACACTATGTTGACTAGATTAAATTTGTTTGTGTCCAACATTTATTGAATACTTGCCAACTCACAACCTGTCAATCATTTCCGTACATGTAACATTTTCCATGTCACATGAGCCATTTAATTGAACTAGTAAGGTGAACGTTCTTTGCACGTTAATTGATTAATGTTAAAAATAAGTGTGTAAAGATATTTATAAGTTGGTATGAATAAACTTAATTTTCATCTCTTTTTGTTTTTATATTTTTCATTCTTAATAAACATTTGACATTCACTATATTTAATTTTTCGTTACAACTAACCCTTGCAAAAGTCTCACAGGGGAGCAATAGAGATTTATTAGAGATATCTTTGATAAAATGAAGAGACAGGAAGAAAAGGTCCCAGTGTTGATTTTAATCATTCGACATGTTTAAATCTATTAGGATATCTATGATAATAATTAAACATTTTTTAATAAAAAACTCGTTACAATATCCACTTATCTAAAAACCTACATTTCATGATAGATATCGAGTTGAAATTCGTGTCGCTAAACCATAATGCAGAGCAAAAGCTTTGGGGAGATACTAAAAGAATTACACTAACATCTAAAAGAGATAACTCTGAAAGAAACACAGGGCTGCACTAATATTACATTAAAACCTCCATAACTGCATGGAACACAAACATGCATGTAGTTTTACAGCAGACTAAGAAGACAATATTAACCTTACTTGTACAAAATTGTATGTATCAAACTCGACCTAGAAATAGAGAAGGCAGAACCTCCAAATAAAGAATGAGACTAAAAAAAAACCATGCAACACCACATTTAAGAATGCCAATTTACCTACTCAAAGATTATGGAATGCTTGTTTCACTGGTAAATTTATGTCCAAAGCATTTACCTGTCATAGGAAGTAATATCATAAAAGTTATGTACTTCGAGGATATAAAACAATAATTGTTATGAACCAATAAAGACAGGCACATCAATCCTATCTTGCCACACTCAGGGAACAACTCATACACAGTATGAGCGGAATGAAATACCATATGCAATTCTTATAACAAGGAAAAATAACAGACAATATAAATCAACCTCGGATTTGAAAAACATGATAAATAGCAAGTCTCATAACACAGCTTCTCAATCATGCCTCAATCTAAACAAAATCCAACTCAAAAGTGCAAATTAAAAATTTGTTAACAAAATAAGCTGATTATGCAAAATCTCTATCACAAGAACAATAACCCTATCTACCGTGAATATCTGACTTCACTAAATGGACATCCCAATTTATAAATCAGCAATAGCTTGAACTATATACGTATGTAGCCATACATGCAATTGAATTATAACTGCATATATTAATTGAAGCATAAATATGGATACCCATGTGTATTTGATGGATTAAAATTATTGAAACAGAGTTTATTTACCACTTGAAGTTCGACTCGAACATTCAATTTGGTTTCTCTTTGGGCATATTCATGATCCCCATATATCATTTCATCTTCTAGAACTCTAGCACAACCACATAGAAGAATGAACCCAACAGGAAGAAACCAAACTCATGGTGTAGATGTAGCAGGCTCGAAATTGATGGAGCAATCTTAGAGAAAGATTAAAAATGGAACATTAATAAAAAAACTCCAAACAAACACTTGAATTGACCGAAGAGAACCGCACATACTTGAAAGTCCTACCTAAGATCTTGTTCTTTCTAAATTTTGATGTAATAAATGGGATCCCAACAACAATATAAACTTACTAATATGAGACAAAAAATATTTTGATACCATAAATATTAGAATTCTTCCACCAAGACAGAAGAAGAAACACAGGGTCAGGTAACTTGGTCATTAGCCGTTCGAACATCTTTTCTACACGTATCACAGTCCCAGCTATAAGCTATTCTAGATTGAGAATCTTTCTCAATTAATTAATCTAACCATTGTGCAATATATTGACGTGAAAAGGAAACAAAAATTAATCAACATAAAATGTGTGTAAAATTGAACAATGACTAACCTCGGACAAGATGAGGAAGACATCAGAGAGCTGCCAGCTAAAATCTGAAACTTAGCAACTTAAGCATGAAGAACCAACAAGCTATTTTTTTTTTAAAATAACAACGCAAACATCTCAAATGGAGTGAGAAAAATAAATTGAGATGCTCACAAGTAGGTCAGATGATCAAATGTTTCACTTATGGTTTCTATTGATTCGAGTTACAATCAGTTTTCTGGTAATATACCAGCAAATATAGGGGAATCCAACCAACTAAACAGTCTTCAGTTGCAGGAAAAAGGTTATTTAGTTTGGTATAGATTCACTAGGCTCTTGTGATTTCGTCACTGAAATAACATGGATCACAATTCTCTAATGGGCCAAATTCTTACCTATCTTGGGTCTATACCAGGACTCTTAATCACTTTAATTTGTCAAGGAATAAACTCTCTGTTTCAATAGCAGCAAGTCTATCCTCACTCGGGCTACAAGCCTCCGCCATCCTTCGAATGAAAAATTGATCTCTCTAATCCCCGAGTCTCTTTCCATAGAAGCTCTTAACGATAAAGAAATTCTAGCCATGTTCACCGGAATCTTCTAGAATGTCTAGATAAAGTGATAAAATCAATAAAACCCTCCATCTTGTATTTTTAGATATATCGATTCCATGAAATTTGAACGAAAGATTATAGCCTAAATGAAAGGTAAAGCATTAGCCAGCAAAAATTGCAATCAAAGATGCATAAAATACGAATAAGAACAAAAAATGGCGATTATAATAAGTGAATGAGACAGAAAAACAAAAATGGAGAATATAATTGACAATAAAACAAGAAATGCCTAATCTATGGAAACTTACAACATCACCCCGACCAATCCCGAGTTGGGTCAAGGCAGAAAGCCAGCTTAACACACCTTATGAAAGTTTTGCCCCCCAACTATTTTTCATAGAATCATACACAACCGATGATCTTGTGAAAATTGTAATAGCAAGATGAAGAAGAAAGCTAGGTTACCCAAACCAAGATGAGTACAATCAGGTTCTTTGGAAAAAAGAGATTACAAGGGAATAAATAGCAAAATAGCAAAAAGACTAAATTACCCTAATCAAGTAAATAAAACTACCATTCTACCCTTAATATAAAACT
>CAIGRT010188589.1:0-29182 GCA_903798405.1 Fraxinus platypoda | reverse complement strand
AATTTCTTTAATTTATAACACGAATAAAATTTAAATTTTTTTTTTTCAAAAAATGCAGATTTTACGAAAAAAAAAAAAAACCGGCTCGGCCCGCTAAGGCTCGGGCCGAGTCTCATTTTTTTGGCCGGGCCCGGCTCGGCTTGGGCCGAAAAAAGCTCGGTCCAAAAAAGAGCCCGAGCTTTTTTTTTCCGACTCGGACTCGGCTCGGCTCGTTGACATAGCTTCATACAGGATTATAGATAAAACCTAGATATCAATTTTGGACTTTATTTTGTATTAATTATGAATCAATAACACGTAAATTGAAAGTCTTTCAACTTACGTGTCATCTAGATCGCAATTTATAGAATGCATTGCAAATACTTTTAAGACTCAATAACTCAATAGTGTATGCTCAAGAAGATGACTTTTTAATTTTATTTTTTATCCTTTAAACATTTTTTTATTTGTTTTTTTATTATTTAAGGCTATGGGTAAAATAGCTATTTTATATCACTTTTAATAATTTTTTTGTGGAATCTTTCAACATGGACAAATTGTACTAATTTTCGAAGGTTGGGGACAAAAAGCCCGGACAAAGAAAAGGTTAGAAAGTTTGAAATGAATATTGCAATTTACTCAATAATTAAAGATTGGCAAGGGATGGATGTTTAGGTCCCACGTGAATTATGAAAGTTAAAACCAACTTTAAATTATAAGTAGAAAATTAATTAATTTCTGTTTCTGTTTCTGTTTTATGCAATTTTATACAGTAATTGCATCCGTGTTTTATCTTGCGTAATTTAGCTGCTTGGAACCATATAGAATGAATATATTCTCGAATCCATTTGATACTTGGCTAGGATTTGATTCGATGATATGCCACAAACGTCACGTGACATGAATGGTATTTTAGACTAGACAATAACATGTTTGGAATAACTTTTACATTTTATTTTTTTTGTAAAATAAATTTTCGATGAATTTACTTTGGATCATATAAAAAACTCTTTTAATCAAATAAAGTAATTTTAAAAAATTATCTAGATGGGTTAAAAAGTAACTTATTAGTATGAAAAGTAGCTTTTGGCTTCCAATGCCAAACAGACCATGGAGCCCTCCAATGCATTCTATGTATCACTATCTAGATGACAAACAAGTTGAAAGACTTCAATTTACGTGACATTGTGTTCATTGAACATATACTCAAATTCAAAATTGATCGCAAATGTGTTCTATCTACAACCCTGATAATATTGTCTAAGCATTTTTTTTTATCACATCTTTATATTTAGAAAATAGAAATTTTTTTGAGTTAGAACATCGGAGCTTTTGAATATACACGGAGATAATGTCTATTTTTTTACTTTTCCTCGTCAATTTAATAGAGCCCATATCAAATAATATTAAGAGGTTTTTGTTTAAATATGACAAATTTTTAAAACAATTCATGTCAACAATGAAGATGCTTTAAAAATCATTACTAATTATTACTCGTGTGCTTCACACATCTACTCTCAACATACAAAGGTGGTGTTGTGACTCTGGTGGTGGGACGGCGATGATGGTGCGGTGGATGTGAGGTGCACTGTTGTCGAATGTGGAAGCTGTAATGGCAACCATTGTTTTAGTCTCTCTCTCTCTCTTCCTGTGCTTGTCAAAGGTGGTGGGGGATGGAGGTGAGATATTATGAGGTTGGGTGAGAAGAGAACCTATAGTGGTGGTGCGTTGAAGGTGTTGGTAGTAGTGGTTTGTGAATCTAAGGTGACGCAATGATTTGGATGGCTTGGACAATGGTGGAGTGGAATGGGGGTAAGGTGAGCGAGATGAAGGGCAATACGTAGCTAGTCAATTGATAATTGTAACCCAGGATAATTGCAGTAGCGGTACCAAATCTTTCATTCAGTATCAGACTTTGTCCAAACCTTTCATTTGTGCTACTCACGGTATCAAACATTTCAAATTGTCGCAGCTGAAATTCAAATGGATGGTTTCTGTTGGTTTGACCATTAGTTGACCAAATAATTGACATTGACAATAATTTTGACTAATTTTAAAAAGTTAAAATGGTAACTTTACATTTTTTTCATTATAATATAACTAAGATCAAATAATTAAAATTAAAAATCAAAAACCAATTTCTTCTTCTCCATCCACCCCACACATACCCACCCCCACCCCAAAACTATCACCTCCACTGCCATCTCCTCGACCACCACCTTCATTCTTATCACCCAAATTTTTTTTTTCTTCCCTCTCTTACCAAGGGAGGTTGAATCACTCTGTCCATTCTTGACAACCTAAGTACTCACCAATTCCAAATTTGTCCAAGTTCAAAGCTGAACTGAGAAAGTTAATTCATATCTCCCAATCGTCATATCCCACGAGCATCTTAAATTCTTAATGCTACCAAATGCACAAATTAACAATGAATCAACATATGAAATTCACCAGTCACATAAAAAGATTAATATCTGAAATCAGTACGGAGAACATTCTTACTTAAGAACATCAAACTGAGAT
Source organism: Fraxinus platypoda (assembly GCA_903798405.1). Taxonomy (NCBI): domain Eukaryota; kingdom Viridiplantae; phylum Streptophyta; class Magnoliopsida; order Lamiales; family Oleaceae; genus Fraxinus; species Fraxinus platypoda. The sequence goes on along the minus strand of CAIGRT010188589.1, from coordinate 26,680 downwards.
TCAGAGACGCTTCATTTCCATGAAGAAAAACGAGTAAAAAACGAAAATCCACCACCAAAAACTTGAAGATCAACTCAAAGTACAATCTGAAATGATCAACAAATTGAATCAATGTGCAAAATCAGGAACCCACAAGGAAAAATTTGAATTGTCGTGGATTATAGAGAAGAGAGAAAAAAAATTGAAAACCCACAAATGTCTTATCCTGAAAAAGAAACCCTTAAAACACCAAAATGCAATACAACAAGAAAATGGGGGCAAAATAAAAAAAAAACCACTGAAGAAAGAGAGAGGCCCCTCTCAATTCTCATTCAATTCTCTTTCACCATTAAAACTCAGTGGAAAATTGGGTACATCAAAAACCCATTGGCACAATAAACCAAACAAAAAAGTATGTTCAATAAGAGACCAAATAATGGAGCAAAAAAGCAATCATAAACCATTAATTGCAGCAAAATAAAGTAGTTTTGAATTTGAAAGGCAAAGAAATTGCAAGAACAAGAAGTAATGGTGAAAAACCTGAAGGCCAAAATGGGTGATGGAATGTGTTGACATTCGACCTGCGACCTAATTAAGTTCATTTGTTATATGCACTTAGGTCATGTTAAATTAAGGTCGGATATGCAAGGTCAACCCGTACTTACGATCACCTTGGTTTGAGATGACATAATAATTGTAGATTCCTTACACACTGTCAAAATATTTAATCAATTAATGACATTCATAAGGACTTACGTCAGCGCACACCTATTCCACCAATCATATGTTATAGTTTCGTTCTCTAACTAGTTCATTAATTGTTAGGGACCCCATTTAAGGTCAGCTTCATGATAGCCTGATGGAGCCGACCTCAGCAACTCATGAAAATATGCCACTGGCGTACTTTCTCAGTTCGGTACTGCATGTTGATTTCACAACCAATCAAGACTTAAGTCATTGGCACAGGTTCCCAGCTCGGTACTGTTGTTAACAAGAGTTGAATATGAAAGATACAGGCCCATCATTTCCTATAAAAAGGAGGACAGTATCCTTAATGAAAAAGGGAAGGGAAGCCTAACAACTTAATATTTCAAATATCTCATTTGATAAAAGCACTTGTGATTTGCAAGTAATTATCAACAAAAATCCTTATTTACACTTGAAGTTGGCTTGAATTTTGGCTATACAATTTTCAACATCAACAGAATGTAGTGCAATCTTCCACACTACGAAAAAATGTGTACTAGAGGAGGAGGAGGTGGAGGAATAGAGGGAATAAAAAAATTGGTGGATGATGAGAATGATGGTGGCAGTGGTGGACGAGACGGTAGTGGAGTGATGTGGGGTTGTGTGGGGTGAATAAAGAAGAAGTTGGTTTATGATTTTTAATTTTAATTATTTGATTTTAGTTATTTTATTATAAAAAAATGTAAAGTTATCATTTTAATATTTTAAAATTAGTCAAAATTATTGTCAATATCAATTATTTGGTCAACTAATGATCAAACTAACATAAATCGTCTATTTGGACTTCAGCTACGACATTTTGAAAGGTTTGGTACCGTGGGTGACACAAATGAAAGGTTTGGGCAAAGTCTACTATTAAATGAAAGGTTTGGTACCGCTACTGCAATCATCCATTGTAACCCATTAATTTAATAATTTATGATCAATAAATAAGTTATAATCAGTTAATTTGATAATTTGTAATTGATAAATAAGTTGTGATCTACAAAAATGTGTGATTTGTGACAATTTATAATTGTGAGGACATTAGGGGTGTTAATTTCACTCATCGGCTCAAGCGGCTCGGTTCGCGGCTCAGTGGCACTGAGTCAAGGCTCGGGCCGAGCTTGAGCCAACCCGTGTGGCTCATCGGCTCGTGTCACGGGCTATTTTCGGCCCGTGACGAGCCGGGCCTAAGAAAAAAACTCAGGCAACAGCTAGCAATTGCATTAGCTGCTACTTGCTTTTATTTAATAATAATAAAAAGAAGTTCAAAAAAAAAAAAAACAATCGCTGCCTGCTGTTTGCTTTTATTAGAAAAAAAATAAAAAAATTCTCGAGCCGAAAGCTCTGGTCGAGTTTAATTTTTTTGGTTGAGCAAAAGCTCAGCTCGGGACAAAAAAAAAAACTCGAGCTATTTTTACTCGAGTCGACTCAGCTCATTGACATCCATATGTGACGTTATGTGATCTGTGACCATAAATGTTATCATGACCTTAATTTATTTAATTAATAAATGGGCCACAAACATTTTATTAGATGGTCACTATTTTTGAAAAAAATTCTACAAGTTCAATTTACGAGCGCGTCTTGAAATTATAGTAATTATGTATTTTTTTTCCATTAATTTAATCTTATTGTACTTACATTTAAGTTCGTATTTGAACATTCTTTAAAATTCATTTCTCAAACTCATTTTCTATCATACACAGTCTCAATAAAATAATTTTGAACATAAACTCAATTTTTTTTTTGGGTACTTTTTAACCATATATTTTTTAAACAAAGTCATTTTTTACAAAATTTATTCTTAAAAAAATAGAGTGCAAATAGGGCTAAGTGTACAACCTAGGGCTAAGTGTACAACCACATGACTTAAGTGAGAGTAATAAGCATTAACAATCTCGATTTAATTGAAAGATTAACCCAAAGTGAGCAGGGAATGCTTCCCATGACGTTATCCACCAAGGGATAGAGGAGATTATTGAGAACAAAAATGACCTCAATTAAGAATACTTTTTATTCTTTTTAGCAATCTTTGATCATTATGGATTAAATTTTTTTTTTTTTTTTTTAATGTAGGTCGTAGAGCATATTTACTAAGTTTAAAATAAATAAAACTTATTTTCAACCCTTTCTATTTTTAATTACCAACCAAATAACTAACTTTTTTATTTCTAATTTTTATTAATAAAACATTAATTATTTTAAAACTTATTTACTTGTACTTTTTAACCTTAGCCAAAATATGCTCACAAAACATGTAACAAATAATACAGTATCCTTCGTACCAAATCCAACGTATCAAACATATCAGAAGACAGTCCACTAAAGAATGTAAAGGTATAACCAAAACCTCTTAACACCACTTTCTGCTACAAGGGCGTGTTACCTCTTGTATTAGTCGAACAACAAAGTATACAAATATGGAAGTGCTCCTCTCTCCAAATCCAAAATCCCAATGCAAAATTAAACAAATCTCACAGTATCTAGTACTACAAGATTAACAACTTTTAACAAGTATTTGATTTTACAAAATTGATTTTGTAAAGGGCAGCTATTTCTCGGCAGATGCTGCTTCAGGGATAACCTGCTCACTAGTTTCTTTGACTTCCTCTCCTTCGTCCGACGGCTGCTCAGTTTTGGATTTTGAAGGTCCTGGACCAGCTGAAACCTTCACCATTGATGGTCGTAAGAGTCTCTCACCAAGTTTGAAACCCTTCCGGTACTCTTCAAGGATAATACTATCTTCAAATTCTGTCGACTCTTCGCGCATTATAGCTTCATGCAGCTTTGTCAAGAGCAAAATAAAGTTAATGTCAGAAACGATGGTAACTAAAAGAAGGGAATATTTATGGAATGTTGTGTTGGGAGGATTAGATATAACTGTATGGTGTTAAAAACGAAAACGAAAATGAAAACGAAAAAGAAATTTAAATCTTGTTCTTGACTCTGTCTCTATGCCAAACAAGCACTTAGTAACTAAAGATAGGATAGGCCCGGAGAAACCTAGAGTTTGATATGAACAAAAGGCCAGAAATGATGTGACCAAGTAAGCACTCCCAAGGAAAAATCAAACAAATAGTCTTCAGTCACCAATCCAAACTGACAAAAATCAAAGGCAAATAAAGTTTATAATAACAGAAATAAAAATCCCGTGTAAGGTTTAAGATGCCGTGCTATGTCTGCCTAGTAAACTCACCGAGTTGGCTCCAATCAATCGATAATTAGTTGGATTTAAAATTTTATCCAGGTCTTCATAAAACCAGAACAAACTGTATACAGCTTTTCAAAGGGTCCATATATTACTCGACCAAATTTTGAGCCAACTCGGAAGCTTACCTGCAATGAGCCAACGACCATTTATGAGAGTGATAGTAAACAAGGCAACTAACAAAATACGGCACTTAGAGAAACTAGATTTTCGTCTAAAGGAAGAAATATATGTGTAATACTCTCTCCGTCTAATAAAGATAGTCCTATTTCTTTTTTCACATAGCTTAAGAAAATTTAGTTAATATAATTGAAATAATAAATTGTAGTATCATTTTTCCTAATATACCCCTACATTAATGTAATCAATATTCAAAGTAATTAAATTATGCATGCAATATTCAAGGTAATTAANCATGCAATATTCAAGGTAATTAAACTATTCTTGGTACTAGTCATTGTTTAATGCAAGAATCCAGATAATTAACATTCCAAAATCATCCCATACAAATACAAATGAATAAATGTCATGGAAGATGAAATGTTTTTTTTTGTTTTTAATTTATTGTTCCAACTACAATTGAATAATGGAGTAATTTTTATTTGTGATAACAAAGCACATAGGAGACCAATATGTTAACTACACTCTTAAATAAGAAACGTGACTATAATTTGAGACGGACGAAAAATGAAAACAAGACTATCTTTATGGGACGAAGAGAGTATTTATGACCCCTGGTCACAAGAAAATTGATTATTAGAAAGTTGAAATTTAACAACATGAGAGGAAGGCAGCATATTCCACATCTTTATGCTATTTGACAATTTTGCACATGTAAAGAAACAGAAACTTACCATGGGATCAAATGGTTTCCCCACGGTCTCCAAGGGGACAACACCAAGGGATCCAAGAATCTCCACAAACTGTTTGTATATGCTCTGGTAACTATTTTGGATCTTCTCCTCTCCCTCTGTTTCCACCTTGATCTGGGCTTTGGCTCTCTCAAAATTATCTAAAACAGACAACAAAGTTTCCACCACTTCACCTTGTGCATTTGTTACCAAGGTAAGTCGTTCTCTCTCTGTTCTCTTCCGAAAATTGTCAAAGTCAGCACTGATTCTAAGAATCCGATCCTTTTCATATGACAATTCTTCACATAAAGTCGCCATTTTTCTCCCGAGATCAATTTTCTCATCTTCAATCGATTTAAGCAATAGCTCTATCTCGGAAACTTTCGACTCATCATTATTTGCAAAGGCCTCTTTGTACAAATTTAGAGACGCTATAACAGCTGAAGCAGATTCCTCTGCAACAGCATTGTCAGTCTCACTGGCAGCATCGGCGCCACTGCCACCATCTGAAATGCCCTGTACATCGAACAGAAGTAGCAAATCATTTAGAAAAATCACAATCTCAGTACAAGACTCGCAATAATTAACTAGATACCTGAAGGTTAATAAGAGTGAGAAAATATAAGCGATATCTAGTTTGACAACTCCCAGGGTTCACTAAAACAGGAGGGGACCCTTCGCCCGCCCGCCACCAGTGGGAGCTCCAAGCCCACCTTTTTCTAAAATCTCAACGAGGCATGGTCCAAGCCCGGTGAAGAACTTCAAAGAATTTCAAATAGCATGTTTGTTCAGTACATTTCTCCTCATGTCTACCTAAACATATTTTATAAGCTTTCAGTAAAATATAAATTCTTATGCACTAGAAGTGTTTTTAGATTCAAAAGGTCAGAATACACATTTAACATAAAGTTAGTAAAAATCACATGATGAATGAACTGAGTTCATTTAGAAAGCTATTCAAGTTGACACGTGATCATTATTTTCCTGATGCCAGTGAGATATTGTATATAGTAAAATGACAAATTAAGCTTTTCAACACCAAGAATGTATGCTAGATATTCCTGGACACTGGTTAGTGGTTACTTCCATTATTTTACATTTGTATATACAACAACCTGTGTAAATCTAACATTTATTTTTTAAATGTTCTCAGTATAAAATGTATCATCTGCAGTAGTCGAGGGTGATTTGAATAGTACAATCTTCCTCCTCCAATAGAAAAAAGAATAGCGCTTCAAAATAAAAACACAAAATTCACAGGTCACTAATTGTCTTTAAACTCAACAACCATAGTTTCTTGAACTCTGAGTTCTTAATATCATTCATCATCCTTTAGATTTTTCAAAAAGAACACCATAAATGAGCAGACAAAATAATTAGGGAATCCATGCTATAAATTTTGGTATATATGTAAAATGAAGAGCATAAACAAGTTAATGATATTAATTATCCAAGTTTGAAAATGAGGCATGAGTTAAGAGGTTAACTGATGTAAGGAAAAAATTCTATTTATTTTTGTAGTATCATTGGTCTTGAAGAACCAGAAGTTTCAATGCTAGAACAATTTGTGGATCTTATTTCACAGAATAATGAACAAATATAGAGAAAAGAAACAAAAGTGCATACAGTTTTACTGATTGTAAAAGAGAATACAATAGGGTCCTTAGGTAACTGCTTGAAGGGTGATAGAAAAAAATTATTGGATATACCAATATAATTAAGGATATGTACGAACAATAATTATCAAGTGTGAATTCTAGCATTGTTAGCATTCAGATCAAGATTGTGCTGCAAGAACTAATCTTTTTTTTGTTTTAGTAATGAATAAGCTTATAAAACTTGTAGAGATAAGGTTCCTTGGGGCAGTTGTATTTGCTAATGATATGGTTTTAGTGAAGGGAAAAAGAAATAAATTCGAACTTGGGAGGAGCTCATGAGCGCTTTGAAACTTAAGAATTTTCAGTTGAACGGAATAAGAAAAGAATGAGATGTTTTAGTCGTGAACCAATCACATTTATCTTTTATCCAGCACTACTCTAGGAAATTACATCACGGGTAATCAAACACAACTCAATCCATTTCATAATTACGCAATGCAGTGTCGACTTCCACGATTACAAATCAAGTAAACCAACAAGAAATACCTATGTATCCTAAAAAGGCAGCGAATATAATTGAGTGTAATGACTCCTCATTTTTTAACTATCTTGTAATCAATCAACTATAACAACTTTCATCAATTTCATTCAAACAATATATTTCTAATCTAAACAATTTTTAATTCAAGAACGCATCTTATAAAACCAATTTAAAGAACAACAAACTAGTTATCAAAACCACAACAAAAGCTCCACTCAATACCAGTAATAAGAGTGAAATGAAACAGCTTTTTACAGGAAAAATGTCCATAAAATAGAAATATTCAGTAGTATAAAACGTCCAATTGCAATTAAAATGAAAATAAAGTAGAACCTCATTATCGGGCTCAGATTCCTGAGCCTGGTCTTTCTCTAGGGTTTCAGTTTGTGTTTCAGCAGTTTCTCCGTCAGAAACGAAACGTAAGAATCTCTCAAGCGAGCGGTGTGGGAATTTAATACTAGTAATGCTACTACTAGTAGAGTGATAAATACGGCATTTTTTTACATAGCATTTCGGTCCTGTAGAAATGAATGAAACGCGAGTGAAATTACTGGAAGTTAGGGGTGAATTGCAGCCGGCGGTGGTGCCGAACGTAGGTGGCGCTTTTATCACAGTAGCGGCCATTGGAGTGAGAGGATAAAGGGTAGAAATTTGCTGTGGATTTGAAGGTTCTTGAAAGTGGCAAGTCCTACTCATTCAACACTTCTTTTCTTTAGTTTTATTTTCGACCGTTGGATGTTTTGGTGTTGGTAGTTGGATCGTCACATTTGAAATGATCCAGGGATGGCAACGGGGCGGGTTCGGGGCGGGGCACCCCCACCTTGCCCCACCCCGCCACTCCCCCAGCCCGTCCCGCCCCGAGCCCCGCCCCACCTTAGATGGGGCGGGGCGGGTTCGGGGCGCGGGCTTGTCCCGTTTAATTTTTTTTTTATCAAAAATTTCCACTTAACTATTTTTTTTTTAAATTTGTAGTTAATTATTTTTTTTATTCTTCACAGGGCGGGTTCGGGGCACTTCGGGGCGGGGCAACCCTTCCCCGCCCGGCCCCACCAACCCGTCGGGGCGGGTTTTTTTCCCCCATTAGGGGCGGGGCAGCGTCGGGGCAGGGCAGAGCGGGTTTTTTTGCCATCACTATTCGTGGAGCAAAATAGGTTGAGAGGAAAAACAGAAAAGTGAAAATAATACATAGAAATGTTTATTTGTTGTAAATTAGAGAGAAAAGATAAAAAAGCAGAGAGTCCAAATTCTTGTATATAATTTATTACAGATAATCAAAGCCTTATATTTATAATTTTAAAATTAGTATTGCAAGGATATGACGATCACTCAAAAATAATAATTAATTTACAATACACTTTGTTGAATGACTATTTATACAACAACTGTCACGTCAAGAACATTGTGTGAGAAAAATTTAAATGATAAAACTACCAAACTAAGAAAAAAAGAGTACAATTAATTGTAAAGCAATTTAGAGTCATTAAAATCTTGTTTGGAAAACATAAAACTTGAACGAAGGAAAAAGAATATAATTATTCCCTTAATGTGATCACTGAATATTAATTCATATTTTGTGTGTCAATATCAACTCTGATCAAATATTTTCGTGTTGTTGTCTTGTTACAATACCTCAAATACATTGAAATATAAAATTGTATACATAGTAGAGTATTGTGTGCCAAAGAAATAACTAAGAAAAATGATGAAAGTACAGGGAAATTTATACAGAAATTTGAATTCTCAGTCACATGGTGCAGGCCCCATGTTATTAAATATTGGAAAAAAAAATGTTGCTCCCGCCTTTGGCTGTGTCTGTTCTGTAGGTGATAAAATTGGAAGCAAGGCAAAATCCAATGAAACCTAAACATAAATCGACAATGTTGCACTGAATTCACTGCACAAAGAATTATTAATAACCATTATAATGATAAAGGGAAAGAGAAAGAGAAATTGTGATTTTTTCTTGGAAATGCAGTACAATCTTACTTCCGATTTAGCCATATGATAATTGAGAACTCCAGAAAAATTACCATTTTGTAGAAATACAAAATGATTATTTGTAAGTACTCACATAAAGAAAAAGTTCACAAGTGACAAAGCAATGACCACCAACAAGTGGCGTTCGCTTCCAACGATACTCAACAGTTGAATATCTTTAGCTTTAGAGAGATACGAGGGCTTCTCAGGAGAGATAAGAGAACAAAGTTCAGTAACCAACCAAAGGGAAAGAAATCGATAGCATTCCGTCGGTAAAGTTTACTTAAAAGAAAAAAGTAAGTTTGAAATAAGTAATTAATTTTACATTTAATATAAGTATTTTTATTAATAAATAGTTTCAGAAGATCGCAATCCTTCAGAATGCTGTATTTGGAATTATCTTTGAATTATGCATGGGAGTGGCTCAAGCAATTTGGGGTTTAGAATCGTCAAAAGGAATTATGAGAATGATAATAAATAAATTAATGTAGCAAATGATCACCTTTGAAATGACTGCAGCGATTCTATTGAAATCAACATTTACTAGTGATTGAGAGTTGCGGCAGAATTATTGACGACGATATAAGTGATGCTTATAGATATTGTTGAACCCAGAAAATGAGTCAACAGATACCGGACCCACTCACGTCAAGTCAAGTACGATTTCGACGCGTTTCCTACCGGTATAACGGGGGTAGCAAGGAGAAAATGGACACGGGAGGTACTTAGCGGTGAGAGACAAAAATGTTCATGCTCCGACGGGTGAAACAGAAGCAATTGCGCTAATAACGATCACTGAACTGAAACTAAAATAATCTATGTAGCAAAACAGGAATAAGTAGAAGGATAGGGAAAATGTGTATAGAAGTTGTTATATTATATGTTAAAATTTGCCTTCATTAAACTTGCAAAGAAGATCAAAGATATTCAACCAAGTGTTTGTATAAATTTCTTTGAGAGTTCAAGTATACATTTCGAATATATGATTGTCCAAACTCCAATCAACCATCCCCCTTTCAGTTACAAAGAGAACCTATTTATACTGCCTTGGCCAACGCGATGACCGTTGGATCAAAACCACGTGGCCTCATCTCCCAAGTTGAGGTTTTACATCACTGTCCATTCATACAATTAATACATTGATAAAGGGCCAGCCGCCTTATACGGTAGGCTGACATATTGACAAACTTTATTACAAGTATTATATCAATCACTTCTAAGGGATCTTCAAATTTATTGCAAGAGACAACGTCGACTTCATAAACTTAGAACGAGTTTCAGAGCCTCAGAGAGACCTATGAGGCGGTTCTCTAAGTGGAGAGCTTCAATTCCTTTCTTTGTTTCCGTAGGCAGTGTTTCAGCCTAAGTTGGAATGTTTCGTCCTTGAGGCAGTACTTTTGTATGGACTTCGATTTTGTTTGATTTCTTCATATTTTTTACCTCAAGGGTCTTTATTTGACTTTCTGCCTACTTGTCTTGCTATGTGACACTTTTACTTTGAGCTTCGGAGGCGAGGCGTAACAGATATATATATTCATTGGTGATTATAGATGATAATATTGTCAGTGGTGTCAAAATCACTAAGGAGGCCAATTTGAAAGCAATAATAATAATAAAAAATAACGTAGCAATTATCATGGACAAAATTTCGTCAATAATCGTCGACGAAATGACATCAATATCTATTGGTGATTATGCAATAAAAATATTATCGCGAATCATGGAGGTGATTTTTTTTTCGTTTTATTTGTATTTATTCAATTGTTATTTATTACAATACAAGGAAAATTTTATCTTTTTAGAAATATATTAATAAGAGGGACTTACTTTTAATCTCTCAAAGGTCTATGACAAAAACAAGACAAAAAATTAATTATGAACATGATTGTTACTTCGGTCAAAGTTGAGACTACAAATGCAAATTATACCAACTGTCCTTTTGGACATAATCCATCCAAAAGGACCATTTGCCCAAAAAATAAAATGTTTGGATCATTTGCTCAACCTTTTAAAAATTTGGACCAAAAAATGCAATATGGACAAATATTTGGGACCATTTGCGCCAATTTCCCTAAAATCTTAGGGAAACAAGGATTTATTCTTTCTTGACTTGACTAACTTAAGTATCGAAGAGTCACGACTATTGCACCATCCATTTTTCAAAGATCAATTATTTCATCATTATTTTATTTCATTTCATTTTATAGGGAAGTGAATGCGAAATTCTATAAAGTTGGTCTAAATTTCTGCGTCACATTTTATAATCAACAATTCTCATTACAAAGAAGAATTGCATCATTTTAATTGGCATTACTTTGGTAACCGAATTTCAAATTTCTAGTCATTCAAGAATCGAGTTTCAATTTTAACTTTTCACATCCCACAAACATTATGAGTGAATAACCGAAGTGATCTAAAATCCAAAAACATGTTCGGTCCGTGCACGCACCACACTAGAAGAAGAGTAGTGGTGACACTTATGCTTCCAATAGCCGATCGAAGTTTCTATTTGTTGAGTCAACTTGTGCAACATTTTTGTCTGCCACAACTAATCATCCTTTCAAGTGACATTTTCTTAATTTCCAATGCATCCCACCTCGTACAGAACCGAAAAAATTATGTAATTCTCTATCATTTCGCAGCACGGGGACATCTATGATTGGAGAAAACTAGTGCCGACGAAAATAATGGCACCTAATTTCTGAACTATCTCTGTTTTGCAGCAGTACTCAAGAGCGAAGATCTTAAAAGAACGAGTATTGCTATTCATAAGCAATACATATTGATCAGTGATGATATGACAATAATTGAATGTCACTGAAAAACAATGATGATGAATAATATTATTTTATAGAAAAATTTAAAAGCGCATTCTAATGGTAATATGCTACACATTAATCTCAACAAATCCTATAAAGTTATATAATTCTTTCATCGGGTGTGCAAAGCGAATTAATGTCTTCGTTTAGACATCTTATGCCTGCAAATGAGAGACAGACAACAGTATTTACCACAAATATAAGCCGACAGCCAAGACTATGATCTCACAATTACCACGCAATATAAATGTCATTTTTTGCCAATGCAGTAAGCCCATTCTCATTTGTACCTCTTGTAGTGGTTTATTACTCACTTTCCAAACACTATCCCATGTGCTACCCGTTTTTCTTTTCAATAACAAGTAGAAGTCCCGTCAAACGGATTATCTTCTTTTTTCCTTCGTTATTGAAATTAAAGGATAAAAAATTACATTTGTTTTTTAGTCTTAGCCATACATGCTTGCATAACTAGGACTGAACTATCGATGAACTTTGCTAGATTCTTTGATAGGCAAAAAAGTCGACATTTCGAATAGAAAATGAGTCAAAATAACTTATTTGATTAGTCAGTTTGCTAGGCCAAACGAAATAAGCCAAATCATGTATGTAACATAATATTATGGCATGTTGAACAATCTTATTTAAAATTTCAAGTTATTGAAAAAGGAATAAATTTACAAAATACTTCCTATGTATAGAGTATATTTACAAATGTTAAGAGTATAGGAAAATAATATAACAAATTTTATAAATCTCACACACAAAAAATAAAAAATCACCCTTTAAAAAAATGTTTTAACAAAAAACTAATAATTAAAAAATAGTATGTAAAATGTTACATATGATATATATAGGGTGTAATTTATTATTTCAATTAAAGGTATTTTTGTCCTTCACATATTTGTCAAATTTATATTTTTCAAAAGTCTGATATAAATTTTCATAAATAGATGAGCATAAAAGTCATTTAATTAACCCAAAAAATAGATATAAAGTTTAAAATTAATAGACAGTTCAATTTCTCACTTGAAAGTGTCCCACAAAAAGGAAATTTCGTCTTTATTTTTTCAACTAATCCATTGAATGTTGTTTTTTTTTTTTTAAATTATTTATCTTTCTCCAATTGAATCTATTATTACTTAGGGGGGGTGTATTAATTGATACTTTTAATGACTTTTTTGGATTTAAAAAGTTTAACGGTATTCAATATAGACTTTTAGAGACTTTCTAAAAGTATTGGTGTATTCAATTGAGATTTTTATATACTTTTAAAAAGTCACGGTGTATTCAATTAAAACTTTTTTGGTCTCGATAAGTCTTGGGGCATTCAAATATTAATAACTTTTATAAAAGTCTCCATGGTACTAATTATTAAGCAGAAAGTACTAAAATAAAATTTCAAAATTTGTCTCTCATTAATTATAAGATTTTGGAAGACTTTCACAAACGAATAAATAAATTAATTAATGTATATATTTTTTTCAATATTTCTCTTTCCTTTTTCGTTCTACGAACATTAGAGTTATGATTAAAATTTAATATTTTTTTATCTCTCTCTTATTATTTATTTATATTTTTTATGAAAAAAATTAAATTGTATTCTTATAACTTTTTTTTTTCTTTTTTTCATTTATTTTCTATGAAAAATAGATATTTTTAATTAAATTATAACATTTTATATAGACTAATTTATAATTAAATTTAAATATATATTTTTTATTTAATCTTTAAAGGTATATTATATTAATAATACTGAATATTTTTTTATTTTTGATATGTATTATTATTATTTATTTAATTACGGTCTTAAATTTTTAAATTTTTTTTTTTTAATTATATGAGATGGGGAAAGAGAAGGGAAATTGTGAAAATCACCACCTCGTATGTGATAATTTCACAATATTGTACTAGATCCACATGAATTTTATTTCAAATGAAAATCTTCAAAAGTCTTTTGAATTCTACAAAAGTCTATAAAAGTTTTTAAATGAAAGTCTATAGAAGTCTACAAAAAATTTTCATCAGCTCTATACAAATCTCTAAAAGATCCACGAAATTCATAGAAATCATCACTTAAAAAAATCCATCAAAGTTTTCAAAAGTTTCAATTAAAAAATCTACGAAATCCACAAAAGTCATCACTTAAAAAAATACATCAAAGTTTTCAAAAGTTTCAATTGAATACACCCTCTTAATTTACGTAATTGGCCTAGTCAAGATGACTTATCTTAATCTCCACGTTGTTCTTTTATTGGAAAATAATGCCGAGATCCCCACTCCTATCTTTCATAGGGGATTAAATTAAAATGTAGAGACAAAATTGATCGGACTCATGATTTGACAGATGTCCGATGTTGTTGCACTCACAAGTAAACAAGATAATTGCACCAAGCCACCCGTTATTTTCCTTTTGCATAATAATTGCTCCTTTCAACTTGTAAAAATTCGTTTTATACAACGTATGATCGCACTAAAAATATAGTGTGAGACTTGTTAGTTTCTTGATGTGTAATAATATTGTCTTTCTAATAGCAAAAATCGTGTTTAAGTTAAGAATTGTATCTCAATATATTTAAAAGTTCAAATTTAATATCAGTGACAAGTCAGTACGGGAACTATTGTCGAGAGTTCAAGTGAAAAACTCTTATCAATAGGAAAGGACGTCGAATTTTGCTACCAATTTGATAAGTTAGAAGGAATAAATTGTATATGTTTTGAGGAAAAATGCACCGAAGAAATGTTTTCATTGATAGACAAGGGACTGGAATTATAGTGCCATTAATGGAGTCGACAATCCTTTTATTCCTCCATACATACTTGCACTTCTCTCTCTCTCTCTCAAGACATAAATGGTACCCTATTCTTTTTCACCTGTTTCATATTTGTGATTGTCTGAACAATCTACCTTAGTCCCCTCATATATATACATCAATCAATTTTATATATCTAACCTCACATCCTTTCTTGTTTCTTTCATTTGTTTTTACTCTCTCTCTCTCTCCACACACACACACACATATTTGTATGTATGTGTGTTTTTCTATATAACCTAGTATCTAAAACCTAAATCCCACTTCAGTTACACATATCAACTTATAGAGTATCTGCTTATTTTCACTTATACTCATTAGCCATGAATTATGAGGCCAATACTTCTCTTAGTCTGAGTTCCTTAAAAGATAAGCCAAATCTAAACCTAGCGCTGGACGCTTTGTCTTCTTCTTCATCAACACCTTTGGAATCCGTACGAGTTTTTTCTTGCAACTTTTGCGGAAGGAAATTCTACAGTTCACAGGCTCTTGGAGGACACCAAAATGCTCACAAACTAGAGAGAACCTTGGCCAAGAAAAGCAAAGAATTATGCTCGGCGGTTAAGCCACACGCCGGAATTAACCAGAGGCAGCTTTCATCAGGAGGTGCTGGTGGCGGCCGGAGCCACTTGCCGGGGCCATTCGTCGGAATTGATCAGCAAGGACATGCTGGTAGGTTTAACAGTGACATGAATTATGAAAGAAGAAATTATTGGAATGATGAATACAATCAGGGAGAGAGTGTTGAAGAAGAGCACGGTCAGCTTGACTTAACTCTAAGGCTTTGACTTTCATCGACTACGAAAATTTCATCGGTTGGCAAATTCCATCGTTGACTTTTTATCGATGGATTATTGGCATAGTGCTTAATTTTAGAAATAATTTTCTTTATGAGTACGAAGAGAATCTATACATGTTAATTAGAAACTAAATTAAGGTCTAGGATACCACACGTGGTATGTTTGATTAGTTACCAAATTATTATTATTTTTTTTTTTTGTGGTTTAATTAATGATTTAACAATATCCCTTGTAACGAGTGGATGAGTAGTAATCCACAAAATTATTAGAATTGGTATCACAAATGTATGTTAAACGGGAAGTTTTTTTGGATAAATTGTGCGATGGTTTCAACAAAAGTTTGTTTGCTATATTGAATTTAACGTAATTTTAAAAAAAAATTAAAGATGAGAGCACGTGACAATCTATACTATTTGTAGCTTGTTCAATCCAATTTAGCCAATTCTTGATTCAGATAAAAATGAATTTTTTAGTAAATTTTGATAAAAGTTGATTGAATGTGGTTGAAAAGTTGCGGGACTAATGAAATGCGTAATTAAAATTAAATATTGATTTTAACTTAAATTTTAATTAAATTTTTTAGCTTAACAAAAGAGGGTCTTAATCTAGTGCACTGAATTTGCACGACTTCTTTAATTTTTTATTTCAAGATAGAAATTAATAGAACTTGTGGATAAGTATGGATTAGTGGATTCGCTACATTTCTTTTAATCAAAATCACGGAATGTTTATTAATATCATAAATAAATAGCGCACAAGTTAGGTGGAGTCCTCAATCTAACTTCTGGAGCTATATGACGTATGCTCGAATCATACTTCATATCATTATGTGTCTGAATTTGACAAATCACTATTTGAACTACCTTACGATGATCCCATATTTTAGAACCGTGTAAACCATCAGATAAAGCATTCTCTGTACTAAATATTTATTTCAAAAGATTAACTACTTAGGTATAAGTTACATTTATTTTTTCTAAAAAAGAAATAGAAATTTTTTTGGTGAATTTTTTCACTATTTGACTACATTCACGAAAATTAACAATTGTATGGACCTATACTGTCTAACAAAAATAAATTAGGTGTCCTTCACTTATGTATAAATTATAAATCCGAAAGATTAAAGTTCCAAGCACATGAATAAATCATTTCCTTCCGTGATTGTGCTCTACCAGCACCCACTTTAGGCAAGTCATGCCCATGACTCTTTGAAGATAATGTCTCACTTTCGTACATTCCATCACATATTTGCCAGATTAGATGCTTCAAACAAAGGATAATTTAACTTAGTTTAATGCACTCCAACTCTTCAATTCGATAAGTAACGTGCATCGGGGGCCCAACACGAACTAATAATTCTTAAATTCAAAGAATAATTGAAGCGATTAGCACCATCTTGATTCAGTTTACACGATACTTATAACAGTTCAATTGTCGTTATCGTATCATCCTTTTTTTCTCGAGTTCACGTGAATGATTAGTACTTATGTCGAAAAGGACCGATCACTGTAATGAATAATTAACGTTACCAATCACATAATATAAAATGAGTAATGATATTTAGCACCATCGTATTACAACACCACTTTAGGTAACACCGGTTGTCGTTAAATAAAAAGTGCAATAAATGAATCACATAATTTCACCTTTAATTGAACCTATTACATAATGACACATAAACTGATGCTAGATAACTTTTTATGTGCACATAACAATTCTAGAAAATATTTATAAATTCATTGACTACGTATTGACGTTTTAAGGTTCATGAACCATCTGCAAGCATTCCTAAAAGTTTAGGACAAATAAGGTTTTTATTTGTAAGTTTTTGAATTCTTATGTCTTCTTCAATGCGGTGTACTGTACAACAGGACGAGGCCAATTGGTATAACCGACAATTTTTAAGGTTTACGTCTAGAAAATTAAACAGGGTCTATGATGGCATGAACTGTGGGGACCATCAAATTCAATTGATAGTTTGAAAGATTTCTTGTTCGTTTGAATATGGAAAGATCCATTTGGTACCGAAATTTTATTTTAAAATATCAGTCTTAGAGAAAAATCGTAATCTTAATATGTGAATTATCGTTTGCATATTTAATTAAACTTTATTCTTAATTTTCAAATATATTGGCCATGTTGGGCATTGTGTTGGAGGTTTTTTCCTCCTTGTAACCGTTTGCTATTTCAATGTTTATTGGAATTTTCTCATTCAAAAAAAAAAAAAAAATAATAATAATTTATATTATGATCAGCCGACAGAAGTAGAGCGTGTAGTAAAAGGGCGATATGGGCTGTCACTAGCTAGAATCGCACTATAACCACTCTTATTGGCGCCCATCTGTGCCCAGCTTTAACACTTCTTCACCTCCACAACAATGATTTTTTATGGAAGGAAAAAATTGCAAATTGGTACACAACTTATTTATCTCGATAGTCTTCAACCTTGAAAATCACGCGAGTTAGTTTTCAACATTTTAATGATGAAAACCATGCAAATTTGTGTTAAGTCGTCATTTTTTACTCGTTTGTCTAACTTTATGAAACCTGATTTTACTTGCACAATATGGGCTTGTGCTTAAATTTTTGAAATGAAGTATATATTTACGAGATTCACGGGACAATTTAACACAGATTTTAATTGCTTTTCTTTCTTTCTTTCTTCTGAAGACTGATTTTGTAACGATAATAAACGTTTGGAGACTAACTTGTTCTTTTTAAAGGTTGGGAACCAACTAGCTATTGAGGAATAAATTGAGGATAATCAGTGAAATTTCCATCTTAAGGAACAATCCCTGCACTTTCTCCAGTCCCCCCAAACTTCCTATAAATACCTAAGATGGCATCATCCTATTCTAACATCAAACCACAATCTTAAACACCAAATCTTTTTAGATTCATTCGCTATTCTTTCCCAACACATTTCAAAACCCCAGTAATGGCTTCTTTGAATTCAGTTTCTGTAGTTTTGGTTGTAAGTCTTGTAATCAGCTGTTTTATAATAGCACTTGGAGGTAATTTCTATCAAGATTTTGATACCACATGGGGAGATGGAAGAGCTAAGATACTAAACAATGGAGAACTTCTTACTCTATCACTAGATAAAACTTCTGGCTCTGGATTTCAATCCAAGAATGAGTATCTCTTTGGCAAGATTGATATGCAACTCAAACTCGTCCCTGGAAATTCTGCTGGCACCGTCACTGCCTATTATGTATGCACTAGACAAAATTTTAACTTCTTTTTCTTTCTTATCGTACAATGTTATGGAGTTAATCTTGTAACTAACATTGTGTTATGTACTGTGCAGTTGTCATCTCAAGGATCAACCCATGATGAGATAGACTTTGAGTTCTTGGGAAACCTTAGTGGGGATCCTTATATTCTTCACACCAATGTGTTTAGCCAAGGAAAGGGCAACAGGGAGCAGCAATTCTATCTCTGGTTCGACCCAACTGCAGATTTTCACACCTATTCCATCCTTTGGAATCCCCAACGCATCATGTAAGGAGTTTCACATTAGTACACGCCTCTTCACGTGCAGATTGAATTCATTTACACGACGTGGTCACATAATCTCCAATATGCTTATGTTGAACATTTTTCTGACTAATTTTGTGCTCCCATTTCAGCTTTTCTGTGGATGGCACACCAATCAGAGAATTCAAGAATGCAGAGTCCCTAGGTGTTGCATACCCAAAGAACCAACCGATGAGAATTTACTCTAGCCTGTGGAACGCAGACGACTGGGCAACAAGAGGCGGGCTCGTGAAAACCGATTGGAATCAGGCTCCCTTTACTGCATCTTACAGAAATTTCAATGCAAATGCCTGTGTTTCGTCATCATCCGGCTCATCTTCTTGCACTCCATCTTCTACTTCGACTTCAAGCAGCACCAAGTCATGGCTAAACGAAGAATTGGATTCCACAAGCCAAGAGAGGTTAAAATGGGTGCAGAAAAATTACATGATATATAATTATTGCTCTGATTCAAAGAGATTCGGACAAGGATTCCCTCCAGAGTGTGGCATTAACCCCGCAGCATGATTTTTTTTTCCCTCAAGTTTGATTAATTTACGCACAGGAATATTATATTCGTTCATTTGTTTGGAGTCTGTATAATAGTAATTCTTTTGTTCTTTTTCATAGATTGTACTCGTTACTTTCTTTCGAAATTGAACTATGTTAAACCAAACACAATTGCACATCACACGTTCCTTTTCCCAAGCTAAAAGGGTATCATCCCGCAATTGATAATAGGAAAAAAATAACATCACTACCATGAAAAGTCTAATTATCATTTTCAACTTTTCATCCACACATTTCTTATAAATATTTACTTCTCTTCGTGTTCTCCAGTGACTTATTCTCATAGCAATTTTGCCAACAAGAACTTCATGTTATGTTATTAAATCAGAAAATAAGTCTTCGCCCTTTTTAGTAGATTTTGATAAAAATCAGATTTTAGTAGATTTTAATAAAAGTTGTTGGAATGTGTAATAAAAAAAGTTGTGTGTGTCATAAAATATAAACAAAATTAATTATTAACTTTGATTTAATTTTTAATTTAATTTTTTTAGTTAAACCAAACAGGAGCTCTGGGTTTCATTTTACTGAAGTTTGAAAAAATTTGGTTTCGGGCCAACACATGGAGACAAGGTTTCGGACTCTTAAAATATTAAATGGGCTCCCATAGAAAGGCCCATGAAGAACAAAGAAAGAATAGGCCGGGTTGTGGACACAGCCCAACCCACACAATGTAATAGGAGGATGCCCAAATGCCCAAATATTATATGAGTAATTCCCCAAGTATTTTTCACAGGGTCTTTACAGCCCCCCTCACTGTAACGAGGCCCCACCTCTGAATAAAAAAAAATTTGTGGCCCCACCCCCAAAATGTGTGTTGTCTGACAGGGGCCTGAAGCACGGTATTGGCAACAGCTATGATTCTCTAATCCTTAGGGTCAAATTCTATGAATTCATCATCCTTTATAATTGCTTTACCTAATACAATGTAGGACTATAAAATTGAAAGTCAACTTTGCAAGTGCAATTTGATTTATTCGCACGTGTCTGGTGAATATTAAGATGCTAGTAAACATGTATTTAGCAAAACAAATTAAGATGCTAATCACAATGTTTAAGCAATTGAATCTTCAAATGAGGTGCTTGACTTCTGTTTTCTATTCTCAAAATTTTCAGCAAATTAATGGAAAAAGATTGTTATTTGAATCTTCATGTCACTGCTAAATAGTAAAGATGTTAATTATTAATTTAAATTTTCCACTCGTTGCACATTCGAAAATCTATTCGGTTTGTCTAGAGAGGTGGGCTATGGTCCGATGAGGACTTTTTTGAGTCTTTTGTTTTTACAGAATATTAACTAAAAGACTTAAAATAAGACAATAAGATAGGTGGTCTGTGCCGTCCTGGTTCCATCTTAACCTTTATCTAGACGATTAGACCGACTTTACATGAATATTAAAAAGGTGTTGTAATCTTCTATACAGTTATAATTTTTGAAGAAAAACGTAGAAGTGAAGGAGAGACGAAAAATACTAAGTTAAAGTCAGAATCATTGTGTGATAATGTTCGACAAGATCACTAGGAGGCGTTCACATACTTATCAATCAAACTATAAAATGTGCATGTTAACTAATAATTAAGGAAAAACTCTTAACTAACAAGTGCCAATTGTCAATATCTTGAATGGCAATGAAAAGATGGATTTTTTTAACCCAAGGGAGTCGACATTTGTTGAAATAGCCTGTGAATATTTGTGGGATTAGGGCTCCAATTTGAGCTCAGCAACTGCGTTTGTTTGCATAGTCTTTATTGATTATTTTAATATAAGTGCATTTAGGATAATAATAACAGCTTGATTAGTATATAATAATTAATATTAGAAAGTAAATCAAAAGTCATTAGGGTCTCTTTCTTGGATTAATGTACAAGTTTGTACTGTAATAATTGCATACTTTTTTCAACATGAAATGAGACATTTTTGTCTCTCTTAGGAATGACAAACCTTATTTTAATTATGTCACTAATTGTTAAGAGTAAAATCTTTCACAGCTTAAATATGAAAACAATAACTTTAAGTATAGAAAGATTTGTGTTACTTCATTAAATAAGGTTAACTTTTAATTAAAGGCCCATTTGATTCTCATTATTGTAGAATGAGAATGAAAAATATAGCCGTTATTGGGCTCCACACAAGAGATAGAAATTCAAAATTGATGGTTTGATGTGATGAATAACGATCATATTTTTCATTTTTATGGATGAAAAATGAGAAACAAACGGGAAACAAACGGGGGCTAAGATTGAACTCCATAACCTAATATATATGATTTAGGGCTCTCAAGTTGCTATATTAATTATTTGAAATTGTATAAGTCTAGACACCTCTGATTACGACAATTTGAAATGGTGAATTATATATATATCATTAAGTAATATTTGTTGTATATGTGATTCATATAGAGTGGAACACAAGTTATGCTCCGCTCTGGTATCGGCATTGTGGCTTTAATTCACTATTTGTTTGTCAGGGACGTTGAATAGGTTGGGGGTGCAGGGGCAACGTCCCCGCAGTATGGTACATCTGTATTTTCTTGTACGGACCCTAAAGTCTTGTATGAGTTTGGTTTTGGGATAGGGTTAGTATAAATATTAATGATGTAACCTTATTATTCATACTGAATAAATCTCCGTTTCGCTCCTTGTGAACGTAGGCATATCGTCGAACCACGTTAAATACTTGTGTTGATTTCTTTATTCTTTTGCCCTTAAAATACAACAATATTAAAAAAGAAAAATTAAAATATTATTTATAATACTGCTCATACTTGTAATATTTAGTATCGCGTACGAAAAATATTCTAAACGGATATTCCCCCTAGAAATATAGCGCAAGTACATTTATAAGTAGCTGTTTGTTTGTATAAGAAAAAAATTAACATAGAATTAAGGAGTACGATTTCATAATAGAGAATTAAGTGCTTAATTTGTCAAAAGTTGAGAATCGATTGTCCATAACTTCGAACAAATTGGTAGGAATTCGCGGCAAGACGGTCTTATGTATTATATAGAAAAATATATTTTGTTGGTCTACTGCAGTAGCTAAGTTGAAAAAAAATTTCATTAGTACTTTAGGCATTGAATGACTTACTCTTCCCGCTACTGTCAATTTGGAGGGCCAGGCTCAATAACAAGTCAATATATTATTTCTCTATTTACTTATTATTATATTTTCCATCTTTGAGGTGGGGTATGGGCGGCGTTGGGTGACGATTGGGATAGTGCATAACAATATAATTTGGGTTGAAATATGAATGAATTAATGATGAAATTGGAAGGTAATGTTGGGTGATTTCTGTTTAACCATTTGTAAGCACGAGCCAAATGGTCTTGTATACACAAGAAGTTGTCTTTCGGAAATTGAAACAATTTTGCTTCTACTATGGATACGCAAGGATATAACCATACGTACACATGGTTAAAAAATTTAACCGTTGGTTTGATTTTTCATTTGAATTTTTGGTGTCTTTTGGTAAAAAGTTCTCAACTTTTCACGAATATTTGGAACATTTTCATGGTATAATGTTAGAAATTCATAAATAGGTGATATATTTTCAATTCCAAACATAAGAAAACAACATTAGAAATCATCATTCATTCTAAACTTGATTTTCCCCATTCTAATACATATATTCAACTAGAAAGAATCATTTTGCTTTTGTTGTCAATCATCTAAACTATTTGCCAGAAATCCTAAAAGCATATTAGAGGAGACAAATATCTCTTTTAGGACAGCGTATCATATACGTGGTTGTGCCCCATTCTTCATTTCATCTTGTTCAAATTTCTATCTTCATCTTCTCCTCTTCAATATTTCCAACAATTATTTGCTATGTAGATATTGATTTATAAGCCTATTGGTGACCCTTTCTTATCTTGTTAATCAAGAATTTTTTTCACCAGCTCTCCTAAAAAAGATCAAAAGTTTTTGGTTTTTCTTGATGATGCATGAATGCAGAGTCAATGGAGAGAGAGAGAGAGAGAGATTCCACAGAGAAAGAGTACACACATATTTTATAGAGAGAGATTCTAGCCTTGAAGAGACAAACAGAAGCTGGTTTTTCTTCTCCCTACAGATATGAGTCAATTTGATAATTTGAATATTACAATCTTTTTGAATTCTGATGGTTTTCTTCTTGTTTTATAAGAAAAATGCGTAAGAAAGTATTATATTAGGGAACAAGGTCAATCAGTGGAGGGCTCCTCTCTAAAAGCTTTGAATTTTTAAGGCCAATTTCTGAATTGTTTTTTCATAACTTTTTTATATTAAAATGTTTTCTTTTCATTTTATTAATATAAAACCCTAGCTTTTAGACTATGCCAACAAGACTAGCTATGCCGTAATCAGCGACTGATCAACGCGTCGGTAAGAAAATTACAGAATTAATTAAGAGAAATTTCAACTTCTTGATGGGGAATAGGGTATACAGATTTTTTTAAAAA
The DNA here is from genome assembly GCA_903798405.1 of Fraxinus platypoda. Classification (NCBI taxonomy): domain Eukaryota; kingdom Viridiplantae; phylum Streptophyta; class Magnoliopsida; order Lamiales; family Oleaceae; genus Fraxinus; species Fraxinus platypoda. Next base: position 2,839 of record CAIGRT010188589.1, on the reverse strand, counting down.
AATATTACCATATTTATTTCATAAATGAATTGCTTTCAAAACCTAGAAAAGATTGCCAACATTTCAAAAAAAATAAAAAAATAAATATGATATCACAGCTCATAAATTAAGTTTACATAAGAAATCCACATTTCTAAAGCTCAAACAAGTTGTTGAATTTTAAGATTGGTATTATCAAATGAGTCACCGTCTAGAGATAGCAATATTAATTAATAAATAAGAGCATGAGCTATTTGACTAAAGCGTATTGCGTAGTTGCACCATCTTACAAGAATAATTATTCGACTACAAGATAAGAGAAGGGAGGCTTCTTTCTTGATTTTTGCAGGACCATTATCTCCTTGCACTAATAAATTATTGAAAATCAAGAAAAGCTAATGATTTTAATATTTGCGTCTAAGTGAAATTTATGCAGTTGTTTGTCATGTTCTACACAATACAGAATTTGAGTTACTAACTAATCCATAAGTGTGTGTGAGTGAGAGACAGCTAGAGAGAGAAATGCAAAAACCCTAGATTAGATGGTAAGACTTTTTTGGTTCTTGTAAGTATCACAATCATCATTTGTCCACCTATATATACAGGTCTTCCCTTCTTGCAATTTTCCTCAGCAATCATAGAAAACTTTCTATCTGGTTTTGTTAAGTTCGGAGAGAATTCAAAAAGAAAGATTGAGAAAGAAACTCGGCTTCGAAAAAGTCCCCAAGAGTTAAATTGTTTGTCGATTCCAGTCGGAGAAAAAGATGGGAAGAGCCCCATGTTGTGACAAAGCCAACGTGAAGAGAGGACCATGGTCTTCTGAAGAAGATGCAAAACTCAAGACCTATATTGAGAAATATGGTACTGGTGGCAATTGGATTGCTCTTCCTCAGAAAATTGGTATATATGCAATTATGTGCACCTCTCTCTCTCTCTCTCTCTCTCTCTATGTCTGTGTGTGTGTGTGTGGGTATACATCACATGTTTCTATACATACATCTCTATGTCTGTGTGTGTGTGTGGGTATACATCACATTTTTCTATACGTCTATGTACAGGGATTAAGAGATGTGGAAAGAGTTGTAGAATGAGATGGCTAAATTACCTGCGACCTAACCTCAAACATGGCGGATTCACCGAGGAAGAAGACAACATAATTTGTAGCCTCTATATTAGCATTGGCAGCAGGTCTCTCTCTCTCTCTCTCTCTAAGTGCAGAAAAAACCTCCAGCACATGCAGAGAAATACAGACAAACAAAAAAAAAAATGCAATACTTGCCCTGAGTTTCAGATAGAACTAGCTAGTTGTCCTTTTGCAAGTGTCTGTGATGCTTTTGTTTGAAGAATAACATGTGCATCCTCGTTAGGACTCAATTTTTTACGGATTAAGCACTGATACCTTCTCGAGAGAGCAATAATAAATATTATGAAATAAAAATCAAACAAAGCAAACAGTGTTCATATTGGACTCTCTAGCTAAGAGTAGCCTATACTTGTCACTATACAGGTTTTCACTATAACGAAGAAAGATAATACAAGTTTTCTCATGCGTCACACACTTAAAAAGGTTCTCGGAAAAATTCTTCATATATTGGGAAATTTATGGCGACCTTATATGTTTACAGAATCATTAAGCGTGCACAAGTTTCTTTTGAAAGATTTTGTTAGTCTTTACATCTACATTTTTGTTGCTTGACATCCTTATGATAATTTGCTATAGGGGCTGATTCTTTAAATTTTTCATCTGATCAGATGGTCCATAATTGCTGCCCAACTGCCTGGAAGAACAGACAATGATATCAAAAACTACTGGAACACTAGGTTGAAGAAAAAACTGTTGGGAAGGCACAAACAACCTCACCGAAATAGACTGTCCATTTCAGGTCAGGATTCAAATGGTATAGATGACAGCCAAAATTTTCAAAACTTGGGCAGTACAGCCCTAGAAAGACTTCAGCTTCACATGCAACTTAAAACCCTTCAAAATCCCTTTTCTTTATACTATAATCCTGCATTGTTCTGCAAGTTGAACCCTCTGCAAGAAAAGATGGTTCAAAACTTCCAGTACTTGGAGGAAAACCGAGACATTCTGATGCAACAACATTATTTCAACATGAGCAATTTGAGTGTAGTTGAGCTTGAAAATTATATCAATGGAATACCATCTACAGAAAATATTTCAGGGCAATCAAACACTAACATGAACACGGGAATTCGGCCTAGTTCGGCATTCACTCAAGCAGAATTTGATGTTGGTTTTATGCCTACTCAAAATCAGATGGTGGTTGATGAGTTTGAATGTTTCAAAGATATGGATGGCTCAAAATTATATAACCTAGGATGGTTGTCTAATGAACTTGATGTCAATTCAGCATCCTCGAACTCCTTGGATATTTCTGCTAATGTTCTTCATAAATCTGAAGAAATGTACCAAAATTACTCAACTGGATACAGTATGTGGTAACAGAAGATATCAGGATCTGTAGAAGAAGGGAATTATATAAGGTGGAGAGGCTTTATTGGTGTTGTAAATTATGTGAATAATGTTATTCTCTTGTCATCTTGCCAAATTATAAATGTACTAGACATGACTTTTAAAAGAGTTTTTGTCATTATTGAAGAATCTCGTTTATTCTCACTAGATTAACTTATTTTTTATCCAATGCTATATACATTGATGGAGGAGGTTTCGAGTCACATGTTGAGTTGTCAGATAACACGTTAATGGCTCTAAAGTATCACGAATTGGCAGATCGGCGCAAGGATGACAAGTGATCTCGTAACTTGGGTAATTGAGTCGTGTTTTGGTAATTTGGCCATAACTTTGGCTACGGTTATCAGAATCGTGATCATGACCCCA
>CAIGRT010188588.1:0-14843 GCA_903798405.1 Fraxinus platypoda | reverse complement strand
AGCAGGGAGGTGAAGAAAACAGAGGAAACATTTTCTATCCACGGCCAGTAGCACCGACGGCTGCACAGGTTAGTCTTCACTAAATGTGCTTGATTTTTATTTTTGGTACAATGTGCCTATTGTGTTATTTTGATGCATGTTTCTTATCATTTAGAATTTCTTTGTTTGTAAGAAACAGATAAATTAGTGGGCAAAATGAAATTTTCATTGTAAAGTGTACTTGAGTTTTAACTCTTTACCCTCTGAATTTTGAAATCTTGATCTTTCATTGTTCTCATTGACTCTGATGTTGATTTCTAGCTAAATGTTATATGGGTGTGTATTTTGTTTAAATTTGTTTGTCTTTCCCTTTTAAGGATTTCTTCTTGAGATCTTCCTTCAGTTTGTCATTTGTTAAATATAATAATCTTTGAATTTCATTTTCATAACATAAGAGTATTATTTGATGCAAGAATCAATTGACATCTTAAATATTTGACAAACCTGAATCTCTCTCTCTTTCTGACAGATTCATTGCTTGCAATTCCTGATATACGAGGTGGTATCGGGCGGTAACATGAGGAAGCGACCACCAGAAAAACCTTTATCACCTTCTGACATTCCTGCCAACGATTTAAAACAATTAGAAACTTTTTTCTACAAGCTTGGGTTTTTCTTGCATGTATTAGACTACACAGGTTTGTGGAGAGGCTCAGTTGTTAGATACTCAGTGGATCTTCACTAAATATGATTCCTTCTGTGGCATTTAAATGTACTCATTATGTCATGAGAAGACTTTAATATAAATGAGTTTTGTATCTATATAGTAGGGAAAGTGTCCATTCTCCAGGCATCTTTTGAATAAATCTTTGCAACTTCAAGTTTCACCGTTGGTTCTTGATCATTCCTAAATGTGGTTGTTTGGCTTTGTTCAAATAGTTAGGTGTTACAAGAACAATAGAAACACTCCTACTAGTTGTGATGCTAGTTTTATTATTATGATATTGGGATTGTGCACTCTTAGGTTATTTGTTCCTTCTTGAATAGTAGGAGGTTTAAGATGAACAACTGTATCTGCCAGCATAAGACATGCAAAACAATCAACTTGATCTGCTCCTTAAGGATTAAGATATTCTCATTGACATGTATAATCAACAATCTTACTTGCATCAATTTGTGGATTCTGTTACAACACTAACAAGCCAAGCCTTATTTCAAAAAAAAAAATCGTGTCGCTAATCCTTTTCCACATTCTCTTCCTTCCAATACTACATTTACCTAAAGCTCCAATGAAATTTCTGGGTTCTCTTACAATTTGAGAAAAAACCTATGTGATCTTAGTCAAAGATAATAGTGATTTTAGGTTAGTGTACCCAATAAATAGTTCTACAAAGTATCTTTGGTCTATGAATAGACGGTGTTACTGGTTCATAAAATGGTTACAATATGAAACCAAAAAATGTTTACAGCGAGTCTTGTATTCTTATCTCCATGAGAAGTCCTCTTGCATCTTTCCATTTTCATGGTTTCTCATCAACTAATCTGTCTATAGACCAATCAAATCTAGCATGGCAGAATGATGAGTGTTTTCTTAGGATAAAAAGACTCATTTGTTGATGTATGCAACAGTGTTGCTGAGCTTTTGTACAACGGCAGATAATAATGTAGGTGTGTTTGACCTTCTACCACATCAAACTGTTGTGAACACCAATATGTAAGGGTTCACTGAGACTAATATGTTTGAATCCTGTTTAACTAGGTTCCAGAAAGTGAGTCAGAGCAGGAGAGCAGGACTAACCATCAATAGAATTTTCATAAAGTCCCTTGTGTATTGGAACTTTTGAACCTGCATTTGTTTAGCCCTTTAACTATGTAATGACACTCAAAAGTAATACAAACTCTTATAGATTTATACCCGTGGCATGTGCCCACGGCGAATTGGAATCTTGGTGCTTCCTTTTTATACATGAACCGGTCCAATTCTGGCTGGACTTCCTAAAGAAAAGCATAGTTCCAAGAGTTTGTTTTCCTAATTTGGTTGTTTATTGTTATGTAGTGTTGTAGAATCATGATACGTCACTCTAGAGTTTTCCTTTATTCTTTCTGATGAATAATTTTTTGCTAGTATGCATGATTTTTTCTAATTCTAACATGGATGACTTGGTATATCACAGCAGCAAACATTCTATTGGTGCAGTGAAATTAATTTTGTTCTTATGTTTTCTTGCAGCAACGGTTGCAAACTTGACAGATCTTGGTTTCTTATGGTTCAGAGAATTTTATTTGGAATCTTCACGTGTTATTCAGGTGAAGATCTTTATCTTCGCAATGTTTGATTGTATCTAGAAGTATTAACTCTATTCACTGTTTGCAAGGTCTTGCTAGCTTTGTCCTATCTGGATCTTTTAGTGTGATAAATGGTTTAAATGTATCTTTATTTGCATTTCACCAATATTTAATCAGGCTACTTGCGATACTAACTCCACTCTGACCTATATAAGCCTCTAAAAGATATGTCCTGCATAGCGCATGCACATTGGAATAAGCTCTAGAAATATTTCTGTGGCTAATATGAGTCCTCGTTTTCTCGTTTTCCAAAGGAAAAGGTTTCCTCACCTTTTGTGTCCATTAAAACTGTTGATTTTAATGAGCTTTTAAAGCTTCAATGTAAATATTTTTGAAGTATTAACTCTCTGGTGGTCTTCTATATGCATATTTTTTACTCTCATTTAATACATGCTACTGTGTTCACTTTTTCTTTCTCATATTTTATGAGGGCCCGTGTCGTTTATCCTGCAGTTTCCTATTGAATGCTCCCTTCCATGGATGCTGGTGGATCATGTGATTGAATCTCAAGATGCAGGTCTTCTTGAGAGTGTTTTAACGCCTTTCGACATCTATAATGATGCTTCTCAACAGGCACTGGTGGTCCTCAAGCAACGATTCCTTTATGATGAAATTGAAGCTGAGGTAATTTAAGTTAAATCAATGAAATGTCCTTGTGAAGGGTTTTAGATATGTTTTCCTCTAATCCTTTCATGTACTTGTAACGCTTACTTGGGGATCGTTTGGATGGTGAAGCATCCAACAAGAAGCTGGTCCCATAGCGTTACCTAGGCTTAGCTTAGCCTCTTTCTCTACATTCATATATTGATAATATCACGAGTGGACAGCAAACAAGAAAAATGCAACACTAAGAAAGCAATCCAATCTGGAACAAGGTAGTTAGGGACTGCGAGTGATGAACCAATAGCAGTCTGTGAATATGAAAAATCTGAGATTGTCATGATAATCACGTAAGGTGCAGACGACTGCTGCAACTGTCACCTATAAGGTCCCAAAAATAAACTATTTTGGTGATGTTTAAAGATGCTAGATATTCTCAATTACAAGTCTGGAGATGATATAACAAGGCCTTATCCTCTCCTGCTAGTGCAACCTGGGACATGGACAAAACAAGGTTTAAAAAACTGATACTAAAGTTGAACTGCTGTGAGGATGTTCAAAAGCCATTCATTTACTAAGTTTTTCAACTTGTAAATTATCCAAGTGTAAATTAACTGGCAGATAGTGGAGATGATCCAGAAACTTGTATAATAGTTTCAGAGATGATCTTTCATTAACGTGGTATAACTCAGAAAATGGTTTACCTTGAGCATGTGAATTTAGGCTACATAACTTGGGATGGCTAGACCAAGCTTTTGGTTGGTTCTGGTGAAGCTGTTTTGGGCTTTGGGGAAATACCAGGTTGGGCTTGTCCATTCTTGGTTATTTATGGAGATGACCAAAATCCTGCTGATGAAACCTGGGTCGAGAGCATGTGGTCAAAATCAGACAAGCCAGCCCATCCAATTTGATTTTAATCCTAGGTTAACATTTTCTTTGCTGTAATAATATTTTTCTTCGTGGAGATAATCTGTGAAGTCATACTTGAGATATCTGTGGAAGTACTAAGAATATATTCCATGTTAATTTGTGGCTTTAAACAGAAGTTCATATTTTGTTTTCTTTACAGGTGGACAATTGCTTTGATATATTTGTCTCTAAATTGTGTGACAGTATTTACACATACTACAAGAGTTGGGCGGCTAGGTATTTGCTTTGTATTTTTCACAGATAACACAATTATTTATTTGAACTACATCTTCAATTATAACAAGTTTGTTTTCCAATCTCCACAGCGAACTGCTTGATCCATCATTCCTCTTTGCATTGGACATTGGTGAAAAGTTTTCAATCCATCCGTTGAGATTCACTTCATTGTTAAAGATGACGAGGGTGAAGGTAAATGTGCAAATTTATTTATTTTAAGATAATCCTGCTTTTCTGTTCGTGATGCTTCTCTAACGCGTACTGTTCACATTTCTTTTACTTAGAATCTCGCTTTCTGTTCTAGAAACTTTGTTTGTCCAAATTTTAATAAAATCATCCTATTAGAAGAATTACCAGATTTTGGTTTCAAAGTTACTGGATTGACAGATCGAATCCCATTGACTTTTCATGTTTGAATCAATTGATTATAGAACCAAGTATTTCTTTGAATTTTTTTTTCCTTCCTTTTCTTAGGGTAGTGTACACTTTTCTTCCCCTTTTCTCTCCATCCCTTACACAATCATATTATTGTGGTGTATAGCTGCTGGGAAGGACAATTAACTTGAGAAGTTTGATTGCGGAGAGGATGAACAAAGTATTCAGAAGTAATATTGAGTTCTTGTTTGATCGTTTCGAGTCTCAGGATCTATGTGCAATTGTGGCAAGTGATGTTGGCATTATTTTTTTTTTCTTTATCTAAGTAGTTTTTTCTCTCTCTCTTAATAAATAGTTTAATTTCAGGAATTGGAAAAGCTACTAGATGTCACTCAACTTGCTCATGAGTTGCTGTCCAAAGATCTCACTCTTGATTCATTTGGTCTCATGTTGAATGAGATGCAAGAGAATGTATCTCTTGTTTCATATTCTAGTAGACTTGCATCTCAGGTATGACACTTTGTTTCATGTTATTTTGAAGTCCAAATTTCTTTCTTGTCCAGTCCCAATGTTATTTTTTTTATGCATAAATTTTGATTTCAAGCACAAATTCAGCCACTCTGTTTTGAAATTGCAATCAATATACATTATGAAGGCTTGAATTGCCACTCATTTATTTTCGCAAAGTCCATGGAAACAAATAATGAACATAATATTCTAGATCTAAATGTTAAAGTCATGAACTATATACTATAAAACACGGATATAGACTTGGGGCAAGAGCATGCTGACACAAATTTTTGAAAGTCTAGGACATAGCACATTGGGGATACCGGATATGTCAGTTAAAATACTTAACATATGCATGTATATGAATTTGTTCTTATTTTAATTCTCAACAAATTTAATACTCATCTTTTAGCTTTGATTTTGAATTAAGAAGTGCTATTTGTTATATTAAGATAACTTTGATTTCTACTTTGTAATACTAATATTTATTCATGTATCGGAAAATGCTTATTGTAGATATAGAACGAAATTGTCAAGAAGTTCTACAATTTTTCTCACATTAGTTTAACATTCTTGCCAAAATGTTTTTTTATTAATAAAAAAATTAGAAAATAGGGTTTGTTATTCCCCTTACATGACAAAAATTACGAATATTAAAAATCGAACACTCCATGTGTCATTTCAGATGCGCATTGGAGCTGTTTCAGTGCTGTGCCCCTCGAATGGAATTTTTTTAAGAAAGATTCAAAAAATAGTTGGATACATGTCTTGGTGTAGTGGTCCCAGATATTCGAACTGAGTGTCCATGCTTCACAAACTTTATAGGTGTTTTTAGAACTTCACTCTAGTTCGAATCAGCACCATCAGGTGCGACTAGTGCAGAATTCTAAGTGAATGAGTAGATGATTCTAAATTTGATTGTGGTAGATGTTGTTGGAAGTTAGGGAATTACAAGAAAGTAAACCAGTTTAGTAGTCATTGACTTTAAAGTTCCAAGGTACTATGATGGTAGATAAATGGCTCATTGAGAAAGATTTTTGAAATTATGAATTTATGAAGTCATTTGGTTTGTCTTGGCATGGCACTGCCTCGTCTTTTGACTTCCCATATAAGGGAAACGATATTACACCGATTGAATTATCTAGTCAGTGTACATAACCAACATTCCATGTTGCCAAAGGTTACTGTTTTATTTTTTTATTTTATTGATCATTTAAGAACATTTCATTGAACTAATAGGTTCAGATTTGCGATCGAAGAACTTGTATGAAAACCAATTTCAATTGCATTTAAAGATCTGGTCAAGTCATAATAGCAATTTTTACATATAAAATGAAACATATATAGACAAAATCGCATCTATCCAAAACTCACTGGATCTGAAACAAGTCATCATTTCATTCCAATTATGCAGAAATAGGGAAAGAAGATTTGCTTAATGCATACACTTTTAGTTCGATATGCAATAAGGAATGCTAATGCAAATTTATGTTTGATATGCATATGTTAAAATTTGGGGTTCCATCTTAAAATGTTAACCTTATTAAGAAGAGTAGTCCAAGATCTTTATTAATTGGTCCGTGTCAACATCATTTATCGATGTGGGATATATATCCCTTAACACGCCCCTGCAAGATGGTGGCTCATTTGAGCAGACCAATCTTGAAATCCACGTGCTCATTTTAGAGTCTTAACGGGATCGAATCGCTCGTTGGAGCATAATGGGCTCTGATACCATGTTAAGAATTGGGGGTCCATCTTAAAAGGTCAACCTTGTTAAGAGGAGTAGCCCAAGATCTTTATTAATTGGTCTGTGTCAACATCATTTTCTTAAAAAGAGAAAATAGAATGAGGCAAAAAACAGAGATGTACATTGATCATCTGTTTGTGTTAAGAATTGAGGTTCCATCTTAAAAGGTCGACCTTTTTAAGAGGAGTAGCCCAAGATCTTTATTAATTGGTCTGTGTCAACATCATTTATCGATGTGGGATATATATCCCTTAACAGCATACAAGTGAATGCTGTGCAAGCATTGTATGCATAGAATGTAATACGACTTTGGGTTTCCTTTTTGCCTGATTTGTGAAAGAAACGTATGTAACACGACTTATATATATATATATACACAATAACTTACACGTTTTTGACTGACTTCCATCATCCATCTATGTGTTATAATGCTGGTTTGTTTTGAACATGAAGGCCCATTACGGACAAGTTGCAGTCATTTGTTAGTATAAGACAAAACTTAAACTACGATATTTTCCCAGTTGTATTTTACTATTATTAGATAAAAGATCACCTTCGTAAGACTAAATGCATGTGCTCTGGTGTAAGTTGCTTATACAATTCTCAAATATGATTCCAGATTTGGACGGAGATGCAAAATGACTTTTTACCAAACTTCATCCTCTGTAATACAACTCAGCGCTTTGTCCGATCATCAAGAGTGCCCCTTGTTCCTGTTCAGAAGCCATCAGTTCCGTATGCAAAGCGGAACTTCTATTGTGGTACACAAGTAAGAAATTATCAATCCCTTTACAAGATTTGGGAAGTACCTTTTTTTGAATAGTTTAAATTCTCCAGAGGTGTCTTAGAGTCAGTTTTAGAACTAGTTATAAAAAGATTAAAAAATCTGCCATCCATTCAGGTCATATCAACAAAATATTTATTTGCATTCATGCTTGAAATATTAGCATGTAATACAAAATAATAGAAAATGGAAATCCTACGTGGACTTTGACAAGTGACAACATTCTACTCAGTTCAGCGTAATAGCATCTATATCTGTTTCTTAATTGATTGTTCAATTTGAGTTCCTTCTCACATCTCATAATATGAGAAAGAATAGAGCAATAGGAGTTGGATCAATTGTAATTTTTTGCAATGCATTTTGATAAAATTGACCATCAAATGGTTATACTCTAAGTAACTGTAGTACAAAATTAGTAGGATCAGAATTGGTTGGTGAAAGACTTGGTGTCAAGTTTAGGTGACAGAGCAGATTGAAGTTTTAGATTGTTATGTGGAACAGTTTTGGGCTTGAGGTTGATGTTATATCATAGATTAAATAGGACGTTCTTCAAGGAAGAGAAGGTGCCAGTGTAATATCTCAACTAAACACGCACATGCTCGGTCGTAATCCCAGTCTGATAAAATAGAATGGGAGAAAACCTACATACATCATCTCCTATCCAGCTTCCTGTACATATCAATTTTGTCTATATCCGTGTTGTGGTCGAAAACTGTTATCATTTTCTTTATAGTACATCAATTTCGTCAGAGAGAAGGCATTTTACTGATTTTGGTTTCTTGATTCTTCTCTTTCCTATTAAACTGAATCCAAGTAGCTTTTCTATATCAATATCATTTTTGCTATCCATTGACCTTTCACTTTCTCTTTTTATGTTAATGGCAGGATCTAAATTCTGCATACCAGAGCTTTGCTCGATTACATAGTGGGTTTTTTGGAATGCCTCATATGTACTCCATTGTCAGACTCCTGGGGTCTAGATCATTACCATGGCTCATCAGGGCACTATTAGACTTTATTTCAAATAAGGTACCTATTATTGCTGCTGACTTCTACTGTGACGGTTTTGCAGAAGGATGTTAAATTTCTGTGTTTTTTGTTTTTCCTTATCTGGATTCCATTGTTCTCATCAGTTTACTGAGACGTTTTCAATAGCAAATTCTGATTAGGATTAATAATTAAATCAAATATATGCCTCGGGTTATTAGTACTTCTAAATTGGAAATAAATTTATGTTACGCATTTACTTTTAAGGAGATTGTTGATTTGTGTGGATGATGTGAACCTGTGAGGTGATGGTATTTCGAATTTCACTACTTTTGCTTTCAGTAAGCTGTGTTGACCGTTGATCTGCCACCATATAAATTCAATGTAATTTTGACTCAGTATTGCCCTTAATTCTGAGATTATTTGATATTACCTTCTGCGCTAATTTCCTTGTTACACTATAAAGCATGTAACTAATAATCCTGTGAAGAATTATTAATTTAGAGTGTGTTTGGGACACATTCTTTTGAAAGAATGTATTATTGAATAGTAGATTGATGGAGAATGTGTGGTTAGAAATGAAGGAAAAGTTATTGATGCGATGGAAAATATTATTTTATTGAAGAATGTGTGGTTGAAAATGAGTAGAAGAATGAGAATGAAAAAATAATGTGTACCAAACAGAGCCTTACTTGTGTACCTCACATTGAAGGGGTCAAGAAGTCGTATTTCTGTGATGAATGTCATGTTTATATCTACGTAACTTATAAAGGAAGCTGTATTCCAACCTTTTGCTATTACTATTTCAGATAACTATCCTAGAACCAATGATCGCTGGACTGCAAGAAGCTTTACCAAAATCAATTGGATTACTTCCCTTTGATGGTGGTATGGCAGGTAAATGGTTTATGATTGTTCATTTCAGAGGTATCTTATTCCTCTATTAGTGCTATAGGTGATATTTATGATTCGCATAGCATACTAGTATACTGCAATTGTTGGCAGAATTGTCAATCCCAGTTTTTAGATATTGAAAGAGAAATATTTATGTATTTTTATTTTTTTAAAGGGGTTTTCGCATATTCTTGTTTATTGTACAATATAAGGAATAGCATATATCAAATTGTTTACAAGATTTGCCTTTTACTCCACGATAGCAAAACTTGAAGAAAGGACGTGGTACTTTACCTGCACTTCTGGATTGCTTTATAGACTAGTTAGGCACATATTTACTAGCATTGCGTTTATGTGGTCTCCTATTCGACGTGTTTACAAGGCTTTGCCCCTTCTCAGGTGATAATTAAATAATTTTTTATAAGTAAAAAAAGAGCAGTTGATGCAATTTTTATCTCTATTCAGGCTCTTGGAGGTTCTGTTTTTTTTATGGTACTTGGGGAAGTTATATTTTCTTAGTAAATCTGTTTTTTTATGGCTATGTGGGGTCCTTGAAAGTCTTGATTCACTGATGCTATTAATATGTGGAGGTTGAACTATTAATCACTTAGAAAACAAGATTAGCTTATGTATGGCATTGGTCGGAAACATTTTAGTAACTGTTTAGATAAAAGACCGAATATGAATTTCAGCGGTGGTATTTGTTTTTGTATTTATATGTATTTCGGGTTTGTCTTTTTTTTTTTTTCATGTTTCCTTGCTTGAACATTCTCATTTTTATGCTTAGGTTGTATGAGGATTGTGAAAGAGCATCTTAATTGTTGGCATTCCAAATCAGAACTCAAAGCAGAGGCTCTTCGTGGAACAAAGGAAATTGGAAGTGTGTTATACTGGATGAGTCTTCTTGATGTTGTTATGGTAAATTTCTAATAGTCCTTATATCATATATAATCTAAACTCAAAGCAGAGGCTCTTCGTGGAATAAAGGAAATTGCAAGCCTGATATACTGGATGAGTTTTCTTGATATTGTTATGGTAAATTTCTACTAGTCCTTATATCATATAAAATCTGGGGTTTTGTTAAGAGTTACTAGCAGCTCCGGATTTGACGGAAGAAGAAATATTTGCTGAAAAAATCAGCATCTGGAACCAAGTAGAAGATTGCTATTTTGACCCTGTTTCTTCTTCAGTTTCCTTTTTATTAAAACATTATTTGTATTTAATAGCGAAGATGTTTCTATTTGCTTCGGTCTAAGTATCTCAGACTCTAATTGATTAGTATTTTGATATGAAAACATCATGAAAGTTCATTCAAAATGTAGCTTCTTATACTTCTAAGCTCACTTGTTATATAGAGAGAAGTGGACCATAGCCAATTCTTGCAAACTGCGCCTTGGCTGGGTTTGATTCCTGGTGCAGATGGGCAAATCATGCAATCCCAGGATGGTGAAGATAGCCCGATTGTAACTCTCTTCAAATCTGTAGCTTCTGTTAATTCATCAAATCTTCATTTCTCAAATCCGTTGGTATTCCGAGTGCTGTCAAGACAGGCAGAAGCTGCTGGTACGTAATTATTCATTATCTAGTCATCTAATGGACAAGTGTGTCTACAATGATCGACGGATGGAAGTTGTTAAAAAATTTCGTGGGTTCAAGTAATGAAGCTAAAGCTCCTTTATGTCTGTAAAAAATTCTGACGATAAAATAATTTATAGACAAAGGCATGGTATCTGTTTGTCTATAAAAACAATTCAATTAAAAGGTATATGAAGTATGACATCGAGAGATTGTATCATTTTATTGCAACTTAGCTTCTCATTCTTCATACTCATTTCATGTTAAAATTATGATAGAATTGGATACACACAAAGGATAATGGTGAGAAACAATTTATTGATGGAACTGCATATCGAAACTTTATTTTATGTCAAAATACTTCCTGGTTTACCAAATATATTCTTGACAAATACTATTTTTTTCTCCTTTTCCGTTGGAGGAGTTTAACATCTCTGTTTGCATTTCCACTAATATTTCCGTATGCTTTTGGGATGTGTCACCTTTAAACAAAAGAAATGAACTTCAGAAAAGAATCTGACATGGACTCATGTTGACAAATAAAAAGAAAAAGAAAAATATAGAAGAGGAAGCAAGGAGGAAATTCTCCCAAAGATGTGTTAATATTATGAAGACCGTTACTAATTTTCCCAGTTTATGTGATACTCATTTGTTTTCTTTTTCCTCTTATTAATTAATATCAGTGTTACCTTTACTGTTTCCCTCACGTTAATTACTCGGTGTTTTAAATTTGTTGCAGATCTGTTATATAAGACCAACATTAATGCCGGAAGTGTGCTGGAATACGCACTTGCTTTCACAAGTGCAGCTTTAGAGAAATACTGTAGTAAATGGAGTGCAGTTCCCAAGACAGGGTTTGTTGACATTACAACTTCGAAAGATTTTTATCGTATATATAGCGGCCTTCAAATAGTAAGACTGTTATTTATTTCTTCTCTTTTCAGTCTTGTCATATTATTAGTTGCCTCCTATCCTAATTGTAGGATATGTTTTAACTTGTATTCTGCTCTTGATTTAAACCATTACTAAAAAATATTCCAAATTGATTAGGCACACCAATAGTATCACGGTATGAACAGTATCTTGATCTTTCTAAGAGTTTTGGCAAATTGGCATTATTGATTGACTGTGACTTCTAATTTGCATTGTTGGCTCCACTTTTGCTGGTTTTGACACGGCTTAGGAATTTAGGGATTGGCAATAGCTGAAAGGAAATATATCAATTCAATAGTCTAAGGTACAAAAACCTAAACAGGACCTTATTTATATAGGTCTACAAGGAGTTTTAGAATTAAGATATAACCCAATTGATTAGAATCCAAAAAGTAGATTATAATTAAAATTGTGTATGAGTCCTTGTATTAGGAAACTGTCGTGAATGAATATTGAATATTGATAGTAAGGATTAAAATAAACCTTAAATAACAGGAACATGTGGTATTCGATCCTTGGATTCATCAAAGACAGATGAGCAGAAATATTTCAGGGTACTCAAATTGTAATTTCATAGATTTCAGTATAGTCATTTCTTGTCATGAAACCTAAAAATATCATATTTCAGCACGAAAAAGGTTGGTTATTTTTAAGGAGTCAATGTACGCTTTTGACTAGTAGGAAATGAACCTCAAAGTATTTGAAAAGAATACAAGCAGAATAACATATTTGTTTTCTCTTATTTGTTGTCATTTATGTGTGTAGTAATTGATAAAGAAAGTTGATTTTCTTGCTGCCATTGATCTAAATATATTTATTAACCGCAGGAATACCTTGAGGAAGCCATTCAAGCACAATCGAGCAATCGCGAAGTGTTGGGTGATTCAGTTGCCTGGGGTGGTTGTACAATAATCTACCTTCTTGGCCAACAGTTACATTTTGAACTGTTTGACTTTTCACATCAAGTCCTCAATGTTGCAGAGGTTGAGGTAGTAGCAGTCACACCAACCCATAAGAATCTTCATATTGTCCAGGTAAAATGATTTGCTTTTCTGTTCATCAGTGTCCGCCAATATTTAAAACTACGTTGCAATGAATTTCTGAAAATACGAAATGATATTCTTTGTATAGTTTTTGAGTAAACTAGCTATATTTTTTATTCTTGGAAAAGTTTCTTCTTTGGTTACATGAACTTCTGTGAAGGTACTTCTGCTTATCAGTTTAGACGTTATATAATTTCTTGACCAAGTTATTTCATTTTTTATTGAAGAAAACAAGATTCGGAATATCATTTTTGAGCTACCTTGCTTGCTGTGACATAATTTTTGAGCTACCTATTTATTCTTCTTGGTGCACGAGAGGTACAAAAGAATAGTAATGTGAGATTCTGAATAATCTTGTAGTCTAGTGTGAGAAAAATATTGTTCGAGGAATTATACAATATACTATGACCATTTTTTTGAAGGTTTGCTACTTTAAAACTATATCTACAGTTACTGCTATACTTTTGAATGAGATGATTGCAACAGAATTTGAATAGATATATTCAGTTTTTGAAACGAGTCACCTAGAAGGTATGATGGTAGAGAAATTTCTGCTGTATTGGCTGGATAAGTAACCGACTTTTAGGAGCTGTCATATTCAATTGCCTTCTTTTATGTCGTTCTTTTAAACATGCTGATTAATTCAACTATAAGTTCTTGTTGGTGGATTTAAGGGTTTATTTTCTGAAATTGTTGGAGTGTGTAGAATCATTCTGCTCGATCAAGGATAGACCTGATATCTTACAATATCTATAGTGAATTTTCCGGGGTACCATTTCCTGCGGATTAGACATAGGTGTGTTTAACTTTGTAATTGTATCCGACTGAAAATCTGCAACAACGAATGGACTTAGCTCTCGCATTAAGGATCAATCACTATGAATCTATATTTGTTTGCGTTTTTCTTATTTTGTTGCTTAATATTGCTCTCGAAGTTGGTGATTTAGGTTTTACTCTATAACACAACACAGGCTACAAATTCTTAAAAAACGTTGCTTCATGCTGGCTGCACTCGTACTAATTCTTCGCCATTTGGTAGTTAGTTCTGATTTTCGACTGATTTTTATGTTGCTTTTGACAGAGTTCAGAAGCCATATTAGAAGCTATGAAGAAAGCAAGACGACTGAATAACCACGTATTTTCAATGTTAAAAGCACGCTGCCCGTTAGAGGACAAGCAGGCTTGTGCAATTAAGCAAAGTGGTGCGCCACTGCATCGAATCAAGTTCGAAAACACGATCTCGGCCTTCGAAACACTGCCTCAGAAGGGTGCCTGAACAATGAGTTTCTCACTCCCTTTCTTCATATTGTACATGTCTCTATTTGTTTGTTGTATTTTTTTTTTTTATTTCTCCCTTTATATATTGTGTAATTGACCCTCACAATCCAACTAATCTTTAAGAACACTCTTTTTGAAAAGGAAATCCAAGAAAAGTTTATTTCATTCTTTACATCCAACTGCCTAGTTGTTGATCTTCGTTGATTTTGTACTATTATCAAATACTAATAACTCGGTTACTATCCCAACTTATAGTGGTCGTCTTATTTTAGTCAACAGTATTTTTATTTTCTAAATTATTATGGAATTACTTGAAAAAAGTATAGACTTCTAAGGAAACTTATGACCGGACTCTAATACTCGAAGCTCACATGAGAATTAAAAAAATGAAAACTCTTCATAACCGTTTTGCTTATTTTGATTGGCTACTTACAAGGACATTCGCTAGAAGATTAGGCACATACAGGTCTTCCTCAACCTCCTGTCGTTTGCCTTCATAACCATTGCTATATTTGACCCTTTTACTTCTTTACCTTCAGACCCCTGAACCTGCGTGGATCAATCCGACCAGAACCCGAAGCCCCACACCCGGTTCCCCAGATCCACCCGTGACTTCACCCACCTGTCACGGGACTAGTTTTGT
>CAIGRT010188553.1:0-7500 GCA_903798405.1 Fraxinus platypoda | reverse complement strand
CCTGTGAGACCCCTAGAATCTGAGGGAATCAAGGTACATTTAAGAAATCCTTTTAGGATCTTGATTAACCTACTGTGCATATACTTGGTATATATTCAGTTTTGTTGATTTCTTAAATTGATAACCATATACTATTACTGAGCAGCTATGAATTTTTTGTTTGAATAGTAACCTTCACTTTGTGTATATAATCTCTGTGTATATCCTGAAATTGTTTAATTGATGTTTGCTGTGTGTAAACACTCGGCTTTATGCTTTCATTGGATATATCTTACAATTACTGATCTACTGAAATTGAAACACTTTGTGCCTTCTTATTTGCCCTATTTGTTAACACAATTAAGACACATCTGCACAGCATGACCACTAAAATTGATGTTCAAAATTAGGATGGCAAATGAGACTTTAGTGTCTGGAGCCAGAAAATGAAAGCTCTGTTAATGACACTTAAATGTACTAAAGCCATTGATGAATCTTGGCATGAAACTATATCTGATGTAAGGAAGGGTGAACAAGATGAATTAGCCTGGAGTACTTTGTTTCTTCATTTATCTGATTATGTTATTAGAAAAATAAGATAAACTTCCATTGCTGCTGAGCTATGGACAGCTCTGTAGAAGCAGTATGTTACCAAATCCTTGCCTAATAAGTGTTTTCTTTGGAAACAATATTTTAGTCATAAGTTTGACCCCAACACTGACTTAGGAAAAAACATGGATAGGTTTAATAAGATTACACAATATCTTATTAACAGTGGGGAAAAGATCTCTGATGATCAAAAAGTAGTTTGTCTGCTTAATGCTCTTAGTGACAAATATAAGGATGTTAAAAATGCCTTAGAATATGGCAGGAGTGACCTGACTGTTGACATAATACATAGCTCTCTAAGAAATAGAGATTTAGAACTCAAGTCTGAACATAAAGAGGCTCTTCACATAGAGAAGGTCTTATCTTTTCCCAAACCCTCCACAAAAGGCCTGAGTAATTTCACTCAAGCCAACTTCAACAAAAATAGAAATTTTCAAAAGAAGAAGTTGGGGGATAATAAAGGAAAAGATAAGAAAGTGTTTAATGGAAAGAATAAGAACAGAAAGTGTTACTACTGTGGGAAAGCTGGTCATTTGATAAAAGACTGTTTTAAGAAAGCTAATGACATAGGGAAGGGCATCAATCATGAAAATGGAATTTCAGCAATTGCTGCATCTTATAAGGAAGCAAATGCTGATTTTGGAGTTGCTTATGTTTCCTCTGTGGAAAAATCTGATCAGAACTGGGTTCTAGACTCAGGCTGCTCCTTCTATATGAGTCCTAATGTCTGTTGGTTTTCTGATTTTACCAATCTTAGTGATGGTTATGTAAGACTTGGGAACAATGAATCCTGTCCTATAAAAGGTATTGGTAATATTGTCCTAAAAATGGTTAGGTCCTAAGGCTGAATCATATCAGATATGTTCCAGCACTTAAAAGAAATCTCATTTCTTTGGGGATTTTAGATGATGAGAAATATCAGATTGAAATGAACAGTGGTTTAACCAACATAATCAGGAATCATAAACTCATTGTCAGTTCACCCAAGATAAATGGGATTTATACCATAAAACCTGAATCTGTTATGATGAACAACTATGTGAACTCAGTGACACAGATTGATAAATCAGAATTGTGGCATCAAAGGTTAGGTCACCTTAGTGAAAAAAAGTTTAAAGTATCTCTCAAAGGTTGGTGCCTTTGGAAGTGATTATGTTCAGAAATTAACTTTTTGTGAACACTGTATAATGGGAAAACAGAATAGATTACCTTTTAAATCTGGTTTACACAAGTCACAAAATATCCTTGATTACATACATAATGACCTTTGGGGTCCAGCTCCTACTTCTACAGCCTCAGGTTTCAGATATTATCTACTTACCATTGATGATTTCTCTAGAAAGGTCTGGATTTTCTTATTAAAATCAAAGTCAGATACTTTCCTTACTTTTAAGGACTGGAAAACTTTGATAGAAAATTAGACAGGTAAGAAAATCAAAGTTCTAAGGACTGACAATGGCCTAGAATTTTGCAATACTGAATTTGATAATTACTGTAGCAATCAAGGTATATTAAGACATAGGACTGTAACCTATACCCCGCAGCAAAATGGAATTGCTGAGAGGATGAACAGAACTCTCATTGAAAGAACTAGATACATGCTGATTTGTTCAGGTCTGCAAAAAATATTTTAGGGCGAGGCAGTAAAAACTGTCTGTTATTTAATTAATAGATGCCCATCTAGTTCTTTGGACTATAAAGTTCCTGAACAAGTTTGGTCAGGATCTATTCCTGACTATTCTCATCTCAAAACCTTTGGATATGCAGCCTATGCTCTTCAGACAGAGTCTAAACTTGATCCCAGATCTCAAAAGTGTCTTCTTAGGCTATGGTAAAGGTATGAAAGGCTACAGACTTTAGGTAAAAGATCTTAGGGGATACAAAGTAATTGTTAGCAGATCTGTTGTGTTTAATGAAGAAGTGTCTCCTTGTCTTAGTGATAAATCTATAGAAAGGATCACTGAAAAGGATTTTGCCAACATTGAAATTGATTTTAGTAATCCAGATGACCATGTACAGACACAAATTGAGGTGGAGACATGTCAGACTGAGCCTCAGTTAATTACTGATGATGATGTTTCTGATGATAATCAAATAGCTGAGCCTGTACATAACTTGCAAAATTATCAGTTAACTGGAGATAGAGAGAGAAGGAAAATTAGACCACCTTCTAGATTCCAATCTGCTGATTGTGTGTGTGCTCAGACTGAATCTAATTCTCTTGTTTCTGAACCTGAATCCTATGAAAAGGCAGTTGCCTCTAAAGATTCTGCTAAATGGGTTGAAGCTATGAGAGAAGAGATGAGTTCTTTTCATAAGAATAAAACCTGGACTTTAGTTGAGAAACCCAAGGATTGTAAATTGATTGATTGTAAGTGGGTTTACAAAATCAAAGAGGGTGGATTTAAATCAAATGATAGAAGATACAAAGCTAGACTTGTAGCTAAGGGTTTCACACAAAGGGAAGGCATTGATTTCATCGAGATTTTTTCACCTGTGGTTAGGTATACCTCCATTAGAATCTTACTTGCCTTAGTTGCTCAATTTGATTTGGAATTGGAACAACTTGATGTGAAAACTGCCTTCTTGTATGGTCTAAAACAGGCTCCAAGGCAATGGTACAAAAGGTTTGATTCCTTTATACAAGGTTTGAAGTTCAAAAAATCTAAATATGATCCCTGTTTTTATTTCAAAAATGATGGAAATTTTGAATCTTTATACCTATTATTGTATGTTGATGATATGTTATTAGCTGGTCATAACTCTGTTGCTGTAAATGCTATAAAACAAAAATTAAAACTAGAGTTTGAGATGAAAGATTTAGGACCTGCTAGAAAAATACTTGGTATGAAAATAAAAAGCGATAGACATAGCGGAATATTGTTTTTAACCCAAAATACCTATATTGAAAAAGTGGTTAAAAGATTTTCTTTACAAGATTCAAAACCTGTCAATCTGCCTTTAGCTGGAAATGTGAAATTATCTATTGTACACTCACCTAAAACTGAAGATGAAAAGAAAAGAATGTTGAATGTTCCATATGCAAATGCTGTTGGGTCTGTCATGTATGTTATGGTGTGTTCTAGGCTTGATATTACTTTTGCTGTGAGTGTCCTTAGCAAATTTATGAGCAACCCTGGTGAGCTTCATTGGGAAGCTATGAGAAACTTGATTAGATATCTTAAAGGAACTCAAAACTTAGGACTAATGTTTAAAGCTGATAAAACTGGCCTTAAATTGAAGGGTTATGTAGACTCAGACTTTGCTGGAAACTCTAATAACATGAAATCTACCTCTGCATATTTTTATGTGTTAAATAATACTTGCATTTGTTGGAAGTCACAACTTTAGAAACTTGTTGCTTTATCATCCACTGAGACTGAATACATTGCTGCCACCGAGGCAGTAAAAGAAGGTTTATGGCTGATGGGATTATTAAATGAATTGCAACTTGTAGAAAAATAGGTGGAGCTATGTTCTGATAACCAAAGTGCACTTTTTCTGAGGAAAACCCCAATTTTTCATGATAGGTCCGAGCATAGAGATGTTAAGTTCCTGATAACCAAAGTGCTATTTTCTTAAGTAGGAATCCTGTTTTTCACGATAGAACTAAACACATAGATGTTAAATTTCATTTTATTGGAGATATAGTTGAAAGAGGTGATATAACATTAGTTAAAATTCCTACTAAAGTGAATCCTGCTGATGCAGGAACCAAGGTAATTCCCATAAATAAATTTCTAGATTCCTTGAGATTGTTGAATCTGGAAACTTTCTAACTTTGTGATTTTTTGAACAGGTAATAAGAGCAAAATAAAGTTAAGTAAGTTCGAATCCATCTAAGACTGGTCTCAAATTCAGCAAGGTGGAGATTGTGAGGTTTTTGATGCTGAATTAATGAGCCCATTTAAGTGATACTGAGCCCAACTAAAGTGCAAGCCCACAACCGGATGGCCCAGCTAATGGAATGCTATAGAATGTGTCTGTTGGATTTAATTAAATCAGACTTCATGGTTGATTGACACCTACTGTTGGATCAAGTTGTTGAGCTATTTCATATAAATAGCGTTGCCAGACATTTGGTCTCTCATTTCTATTGATTCTCGATTCCTCTTGAAACCCTAGTTCTCTCTCTCTCTCTCTAGAATGCAATCTGCACTTGGTGATTAATCTGTAATCTGTGAGAAATTTCTGTGTGATCTTTCATGTAATCAAATAGAGAGTGTTGTGGTTGATCTCTTAGTGAGATTGATTTGTATTGTTGAGGTCTTTGTGCTGTGTTCTTGAGTTCGAACAGTCTTGTTGTTCTGTAACTCTATTTTGCCTGATTTGGGCCATTATTAGTGGATTCGAGCCATATCCTAAAGGATGCTCAACAAGGGACTAAGCGTTAAAAGCGGTCGCTGAACCTTCGGGGCCTTTGGCTAAAAATTCTTCGTGTTATCTTTACTTTTCTGCATTTACTTTGTGTATATAGGTTTAAAATGGTTGAATCACAAGTTAAATATGATACTCTAGGACCAACAAACTTAAATCTTAATCAAATAATAATTTTGAAGGCAAAATGCATATTTCTATTTTTAACAAAATACTGGATGGCCCGTTTGGCTATGGACTGAGCTTGAACTGACCTGGCTAGTTAGAATTCGATTAGGCTCTATTCCATAGACAACCAACTAATAATTAAACATGCTAGTTTGGTACGTCTAATTTCGACGAAATTAAGTTATTATTTGTCTCCCCTCAAAACAAAACTTTTTAATTCTCATTTTCAACCATCCATTTTCTAAAATATCACTATTCAAAATATCATTTTTTTAAAAAAAATAGTGATCATCAAACATGGCTAAGCTATGACGTGATCAATTAAATTCCCGTAAGTCCCAAATAATTAATAATATTCAAATAAAAAAATATGTGTGAAAAATGGCGATTTTTCCCTTACGTCCAAAATTAGAAATTATGCCCCAAACTCACAAAATTTCAACAAGAGCCTAATAGAATCCAAATCTTGCCGCTAATAATTATCTCTAATCTAATTTACCTTAAAATGAAAGTTAAACTAAACAGCAATTTGATCCTCATTAAATAAACAACACCAACTTTCTTCGAACTCCTCGTTCTTGGACATAGAATGTCCAAATCAGCTATTTCTTGAATTATCTCCACATAATCACATACAAATTCTCTCTCTCTCTCTCTCTCTCTCGGACATAGAATGTCCAAATCAGCTATTTCTTGAATTATCTCCACATAATCACATACAAATTCTCTCTCTCTCTCTCTCTCTCTCTCTCTCTCTCTCTCTCTCTCTCTCTCTCTCTATATGTGCATATCTACCCCAAATAAACGTGGTTTAAATAGTTTTTCTCTCTCGGACATAGAATGTCCAAATCAGCTATTTCTTGATTTATCTCCACATAATCACATACAAATTCTCTCTCTCTCTCTCTCTCTCTCTCTCTCTCTCTCTCTCTCTCTCTCTCTCTCAATATGTGCATATCTAGCCCAAATAAACGTGGTTTAAATAGTTTCTTTCCTTGATGATTGGATGCTTATTGGCGTAATACCCCACATCGTATGAACCTATTGTCAAATATCCTTCTACTTTTTCAAATTGGCTAAAAACCTCTTATATGACCTGTAAGGAGCGAAATATCTCATATTCTTCCATTTTCTCAATAAAACATTGTGAAATGACCAATATACCCTCATATTTAAATAAAACAAAAAGAAAAGAAAAATAAAGAACTATTTTCAACTGCAGTATCAACAATTTCAAAAAAGTTGCAAATAAGTCATAAATAAATAATTAAATAATTAAAATATAAAATATAAAAAATCCTTTTATTTCCCACCACCACCTAGCATCGTTTGGCGAGGCATTGAGCAATGAGATGACAAGCTTCGATAGTCTATTTGAGGCAAAATGTCAAAAGGCTAATATATGAAGTCATTGTTTAAAAGATATTCTGTACCACCTGGTAAGGAAACCACTGCTACAGTAACACCAATTCGGTAAAAACGTGTAGAAAGGATAATGAGAGAACATGTAACCGCTTGGCCAATAAGAAAGTAACACGTGCACTTAGGGTACCTAAAGAATATCCTCACCTGTACACAAGCAACATTTGTTGAATGCATATTCTAAAAGGATGTCATCACCACTAAGAGGTCATGTGCCAAGTAAATGGTAAAACATACAAATGCCCTAGCCATACAATGTCGATAAATAACTTAGTTTTTGTAACGACCCGATCTTTATGTCCAAATCGTTATATCATCGCACTGTCCACTTTGGGGCATCTGCCCATTTATTCTCTCAAGAATTTCTATCGAGTCCCCTAGGATTCGAAATTAATCTTTATCTAATGAGGGATTTAAGTTGAATCTTGATCAACCCGAAAAGCTTCACTTGTAACAATAAGGGCCTCTATCAGTGATAAAGGGGGTTTGCTCCTTATCTAGATGGTATATAGGGATTTGATTATAGTTGAAGTAGGCATCCATGAAGCTGAATAGCTTATGCCCAATGATGGCGTCAACCAACTTGTCTGTCCTTGCCAAAAGAAAGCTAACCTTGGGACATACTTGATTTTAATTGGAGAAGTTATGCATACTATTCACTTGCTATTGTGCTTCAGCACCATGATCGAGTTGGATGTCCATTTAGGTTAGTGCATCTCTTTGATGAAGCCATTGGCTATTAACTTGCTTACCTCTTTTTTAAGTACCTCATATCGTTCTAGGTTAATGGACCTCCATTTTTGCCTACAAATGTACAATTAGGGGTCAGTTTATAGAGAATAGAAACTAATTATTGGATCAATGCGAACCATGTCTTCGTGCTTCCTGTTGGGATTAAAAAGTTGTTGCAGTAAATAATATTTCCAGAACTGACTTGCTAAACAG
>CAIGRT010188540.1:0-15932 GCA_903798405.1 Fraxinus platypoda | reverse complement strand
TCTCTCTCTCTCTCTGCAGGCACATAGACTTACCTATATGTGTGCGGCTGCATGGATACTTCTGCACGGTTACATTCCAGTACAGGTGTTCATGCTCGTACACCAATTGACAAAATTTAACTTATGCAGGCCGGAATATCTGATACTTGTATCTACTATAGCTGCGATGATCATTTTAGTCCAGCTGGTAAAGATTGTGACCATGTACAAGTAGAATGCCAGTCTTCCAATATTGACAATGCTACAAATTTAAATGGTGATGCAAGACCAAATATAGAAGGTAGATCCTTACAATCTTATGCTTCTCTTATGCACTGTATATAACAGATGGTAACAAGAAAATTTCATGAACATGTCATCAATTTGGAATTTTCACCCTGATGAGCTAAAAGTTCTGGTACTTTTTTCTTTTATTACACTGAGAAAAACAGGCTGTGCCTTTTGACATTATATGATGCCAAATGCACGAGTCTCCATCTTTTGCCTCTATTGCATAAAAGTTGCTTAGCAAGATTTTCATCAAATGACTGTAGTTAATCTGCGTGTTTTCTTTTGGTTCTTAATATATTGCCTCATAAAGCCTGTGGTTTCTGGGCTGGTCACAGGTATCTTTATTAATAATTCTACTTTTAGTTTATCTTTCTCGACCAATCTGTCTTACTGAAATCTGCCACCAACAAAATAGGAAAAGAAAAGGCTAGTGTTTATGCAATTGCCTTAGCACCTAGAAGGGATACAAGTATACAAGTATCTTGCTGTAGTCAGTTAATTATGACCTCCATATTAGTCGATTTCTCTCGTCAGTTTAACGACATTCTCCCATATACAACCCCATGCATTGGATTCACATTGGTTATTGTTTATATTTTAGGCACTCCATTTATGTGTTGGTTGGGAGCCATTCAGGAGAAAGTTGTGAGGAGAAGTTTCCGGTATATGGTAAGAACATCGATACCTTTCATGGTCAAGTTTTTTGCATTTATCCGAAATGCGCCAGTTGAATATTGGAGGAGAGATACCAACATCTATCCATCCAATGCCTTGGAAGATGAACCAGAACCACACAACCATTCACCTGTCAATGCTGAAGCTGTTAGTGAACAAGACCGGGTCCTTCCTTGTGTACAACGCTTACAGAGATTGGAAAGTTTGTTGGAAGAATTGACCAAGAAGCCTGCTGAAATTCCACTGGAGAAGGAGCAGATGATTCAGCAATCCTTGGACAGGATCAAGTCAGTAGAGTTTGACCTTGAGAAGACAAAGCGGGTAAATATCCATATTTTTTCTTGATTTACGGAAATCCGTAACCCTATGTGACTTTATTTTCATTTCCGTGCTCGTTCCAGGTGTTACATGCTACAGTGACTAAGCAGCTGGAGATTGCAGAATTGCTGGAGAATATGCGAGAGTCCAGATCTCGTGTAAGTTATTCTGCCCAACAGCGCTATGTTTTTCGTGCTCCGAGTCCATTGTTTGTCTTGGTACCCATATTGCCCATTGTTTGGAAAGATATTTCTTGGAGTTGCTTATATTGCAAATATGTTCTTTTTGCCAAATCAATTGTCACAATAGCTCTGACTTTCTTTTTGCAGCGACGAAGGTTGTTCTGTTAAGTTTTGGCAGCTGAAATTGGAAAATGCAAGCGAATTGGGGGAATGGTGGAGGTGCAGAACACGGAAGAAGTGCATGTGGAAATCACTTTCCCATTCCCCTTTATCTTTCATTATACTATCCTCGGAAGAACCTGCACCTATAGCTCTGTAACCATAGCTTTGGGACAGTGTAGAACAGAGAATGCTTAATGAAAAAGCTTTACAACTCGAAATCTTGGACTCCAGTGTCTGTCACAGTTCTCCACTTGACTTTCTACAGCCTCACTCATGGTCGTGTAGAGAAATATGCTAATTGAGATGTAAATGAAGTTTTGAAATGAATTTAGAAAATATCCCCCCATCTTGTACCCCAAGTAAAGGCCCTCCTCGGTGGAGTGGCTAGTTCGAGTCGACGACCTTGTCATGTCTCTCTCTTTCCTTGGGGTTTGGAGGAGGTGGTTTACATATGGAACTATTTATTGTTATTATTTCTGCATTTTCGATGTGTAACTTACAAGTTGAATCGTGAACCCAAACTGGTGGAGAGAGATGTAATGTTTTGAATTTGTAACCTTCAATGACTCTTTTTAAGACATTGATTAGGCATTTAACGATCCAGTACAAAATTTGAGCGGTCTGGATGAACGTTTGCATTTGAAACCCAATGTAACTGACCGCATGGGACTTGGGAGTGTATATTTTCTTTGTTTCTTTTAAATGACGTGTAAATTTGCATTAATTATGACTTAAATCAATTTCAAAACTTGGTGACTCCAGGTGACTAATTTTTTCCTGAAAAATCATATCCGAGTTCGTTACCTTAACAGTAGGAGGGGATGTTGAAGGCACGACGAATTACTGGAGTGAAGTTGTATCAAAGTAGTCATACTGGTAGGTGTGGTTGGATCACCTATTGTTTAGGGAGAGCTAATGCTTGTTGAGTATTTTGTGACACCGCTTCACATAAAAAACAAAAGGAAGAGAGTTACGTCTAAGTTAAATTTAAAAATTGAAGTCTTTTTTCGACGTTGGAGTAAGATCACATTCATGAACTTATTAAATAGCTTTCTTTAGGTTCTTGCAATACTCTTTCTTCACGACTCTTGTTGCAAGAACCTAAATTTTAACCCCGTTTTCGCGTGAAAAACTTGGCTTCTTCTCACAATTTTAACTGGGAAGTATTATTGTTTTTGGAGTACAGTTATTATGCAACAATATTAACTCTGTTATTGTGGGTTTCCAGTATATAAATGCTTAGATTAGCGTTGTTGGGAGTTTAATTTGGAAATTATTAACGATGAATTTGCGTACTTTGTACTCAAATGCTTATGGTGTAGTTGATTAAAGCCTATTATGTAGTGCAAAGATGATGCAAATCCCCACTGTAGCTTCTTTTGCTTACCGGAGTTAACTCGACCAGCAAATTTTCTGTCACACTTTAGACATGAAATTCTTATTTCAAGTGGCAGGAGTTGCTCCACTTGCCCGATTCTTGGTTATTCCTATCTTAAATTTCTTTCTCGGCTACCATAACTTTATTAAACAAAGTTTCACCTCATCGAATTGCAAAAGCATGAGATTCATGACACTTTAGGCATTATATAGCCCTAGTTTGATCCCCAAATATTTCCAAAATACATTTTCTTCTCTCTTATTTTCAACCACACATTCTTCAATAAAATAATATTACACGCAAACCTTTAACTTTTCCTTAATGTTTAACCACACATTCTCCATCAATCTACTATTCCAAAATGCATTCTTACAATAAAATAGCGTTCAAACAGGCTCATAGTATAATTACTTGTGTACGGTTTGAATCCTTCACTAATTTGAAGATTACTGGTAATATATTTCGAGATCTCAGAAGTACGGAAGATTTTTACCAAAATAGATTACATATGGAGTGCACAATACTCTGCATCTGTCATGTGGCACAACACCAATAATCTTTGCCTCCAGGAAAAATCTAGATTTCAATAGGTAGTTACTCGATAGATAATGTAAAATATTTGTCTTGTGCTTTAGCGTGCTCTTCGATCAAAATTGTCTACCACCCTGATTGTATATCCTTAAATAATGGTTATGGCATATTTGGCGAGGAGGATTGGATAGTATTAAAGGAAGAAAAAAGAAGCTAAATGTTGTCGTGTACATTATATTCCCCAGTTCCAGTAGGTGTACTAAAGTTGCAGTTGTGGCATTGTTTGGTTTTTGTAGTGCTGATGCTAATTAGTATTTGCTTGTCCTTGTTATAATGAATTGAACGACTTATCTAACGATTGTGCCAAGAAGAAAATAAGTAACCTATTTAACAGAGTTGTTATAGAGCTGAGCTGGAAGCTGGAGCTGTTGGAAGTTGAAGCTGATGGAACACGGCTGGGACGAAAGCTGTCATTGAAACTGAAATTAGTTAAATTGGTTTGGTAGTTTTGTTAGTTAATTCACGTGTCATCTTTGTATTGGTGTTAATCACAAATTAGTTAGTTAGAATCATTTTTCTCTATTTATATCACAGCATTGTATTGTAAACGAATAACTTGATCAATAGAAAGTTCAAGACATTTCCCCCTTTTTCTATTCTCCTTTCTCTCTCATTTATTTCAATATGGTATCAGAGCTTTTGATGCTTCAATTGTCTGCGTCTTTCAATTGAATCCTCAATTCTTCATTTCTCTTTAATCAATTCTTTCCCAACTTGATATGGCTACAACGAATGCACCAAGTCAGAGTAATTTTCCATCATCAGTGAACATTTCAGCCATTGATGATGGATCTAGCCCTTACTACATTCACCATTGAGACAACCTGGGGCTTGTGCTTGTGTCACAACCTCATACTGGTGAAAACTATACCTTATGGAGTCGAGCAATGGTGATAGCTCTATCTGTGAAGAATAAACTTGGTTTTGTTGATGGTTCAATACCAAGACCTGAAGATAATGCGAAGCATCTCACTAATTGGATTCGAAGTAATAACATAGTCATATCTTGGATACTTAACTCAGCATCTAAGGAGATTTCTGCAAGTGTTATTTACTCTGAATCATTTCATGACATATGGGTAGATTTGAAGGGAGATTTCAGCAAAGGAATGAACCTTACATATTCCAGCTGAAACGGGAACCGATGAATCTCAATCAAGGTCAATTATCTGTTGGCGTTTATTTCACAAAATTGAAAACGATCTGGGAGGAACTAAGCAACTATAGACCAATATGCCCTTGTGGAAAGTGTGTTTGTGGGGGTAATAAGAAACTTTCATAATATTACCAGATGGAGTATGTCATGTCATTCTTGATGGGCCTGAATGATACCTTTGCTCAAGTAAGGGGACAATTGTTTCTTATGGATCCCATACCCCCTATTAACAAGGTGTTTTCCCTCGTTTCACAAGAAGAACATCAAAGAAGTATAAGTGTTAATGCTGGAAATTCTAGTACTAGAGACTCTATGGCATTCTATGCCAAAGTCAATCCTAAGAAGGGCAACTTAGGACAAGTACACAACAAGTTTCAAAGGAAGGAGGGACCTATGTGTACTTATTGTGGAATAGGAGGCCACTCAGTGGACAAATGTTACAAATTACATTTATATCCGCCTGGTTATAAGATGAAGCAGAAAACTGGAGATCAGGCACGAGAAATGAGGAACCAGTCAAGACATGTTGTTGCAAATCAAGTAGCTTTTGAATCAAATTCAGAGCCAGTACACAGTAATGTCGGAGAATTCATGCAGTCATTGAATCCTACTCAGTATCAGCAACTCATGAATATGTTGAGCAATCATCTGACTTCTGCAAAAGTCACCACATAAACTAATGAACAATATAATCAAGTTTCAGGTATTTGTTTCTCTACTACACTTAATTCATGGCTAAACTCGCCTAACTATTGGGTGGTGGATTCTGGTGCAACTAGTCATTTATGTTTCAGTAAATCAGTCTTTTATGATATGAAATCAGTTAAGAATGCGTGCGTTACATTACCAAATCATAAGAGAATTACAGTAAAATTCATTGGGACTGTGAAGTTTGGTGAAAATCTAGCACTTAAGGATGTGCTATATGTGCCACAATTTAAGTTCAATCTAATGTCAGTAAGCTCAATAACCAGGGATGCTTATATTGATGTCAGATTCTTCACTAACATATGCATTATCCAAGATATGTGCAACCAGAAGACGATTGGCAAGGGTAAAAGAGTTGCTGGTTTGTACATAATGAATGCATTTGATTCAACACAGGATGATAAAAGTGTCAATAAGGGTAATGGTACTTTTAATGATCTTTGTGTTTCTATTTCTTCAGCTGTAAATAAAGTGAGTGCTCATACATGGCATCACGGATTAGGCCACTTATCATTTCAAAAATTAGCTTTGTTAAAAGATCAATTGCCTTTGAAAAGTGATAGATATGGAAATTGTCACTCAATTCCTTGTAATATTTGCCCACTGGCAAAACAAAGAAGACTCTTTTGTCTCTCAATGCATTTGATTTGATACACTGTGATACATGGGGACTTTATTATGTTCCTTCTCACAATGGGTACAAATACTTTTTGACTTTGGTAGATGATTGCACACGATTTACATGGGTATACCTCATGAAACACAAATCAGAGGCCGACTGCATTGTCCCTAGATTTTTTAAGATGATTGCGACTCAATTTCAAAAGAATATAAAGAAGTTCAGGTCTGATAATGCACTAGAGTTGAAGTTTAATGATTTCTTCAGTTCTAAAGGAGTAATTTATCAGTATACTTGTGTAGAAAGACCTGGACAGAATTCA
The DNA here is from genome assembly GCA_903798405.1 of Fraxinus platypoda. Lineage (NCBI taxonomy): Eukaryota > Viridiplantae > Streptophyta > Magnoliopsida > Lamiales > Oleaceae > Fraxinus > Fraxinus platypoda. The sequence goes on along the minus strand of CAIGRT010188540.1, from coordinate 9,551 downwards.
ATGGTAGAGAGAAAACATCAACATTTACTTAATGTTGCTAGATCATTGTATTTTCAGGCTCAAATTCCCATTCGATTTGGAGTGAATGCATATTAACTGCAACTTTTCTTATTAACAGAACCCCAACATCCCTTTTGCAAAACAAAAGTCCATTTTCCTTCTATATAATACTCATGTAGATTACAATCAGCTTAAAGTTTTTGGAAGCCTCTGTTTTGCACCCACCTTATTGTCCAATCAAACAAAATTTACACCTAGAGCTCGAGCTTGTATCTTTATGGGATATCCTCCAGGAGTAAATGGATACAAACTATATGATATCATATCCAAAACATTCTTCATTTCCAGAGATGTGATCTTTCAAGAACATATATTCCATTTCAGTCAATATCTCATAATTCTGATGTAGTTGATCCTTTCCCTGATCTTGTACTCCCCATTTCCTCTTCTGATACACTTTATTCACAGCATACTATCTCTCTCACCACTTCACAAGTCGAAGTCCAGAATGAAAACATTGATACTGCAGATGACACAAATGATTTGAAGCAAAATTCCATTTCCATCACCAATCACCCCAACATATCTGATGACATCAGAAGATCATCAAGCCATAGTAGACCTCTTTCATACCTTAGGGATTTCCACTGTAACCTTTTAACTCATAATCAACATCCATATGATACCTTACCTTATCCATTATCTAAATACGTCTCTTACAATTCCTTTTCCAATTCTCACCGCCATTACCTTTTAAATATATCATCCAACTTTGAGCCTGAATACTATCATCAAGCTGTTAAGCATGATCAGTGGAGGAAAGCAATGACAGCTGAGTTAGATGCTATGGAGCTGAATAATACATGGTCTATCATGAAACTACCAGCTGGGAAACATACCATAGGCTGCAGGTGGATTTATAAAATAAAGTACATATCGGATGGAAGTATAGAAAGGCACAAAGCATGCTTGGTAGCCAAGGGATATACTAAGCAAGAATGATTGGATTTTAATGAGGCATTTTCACCTGTTGCTAAGCTTGTTACAGTCAAGGTACTTCTAGCAATAGCAGCAACAAAAGACTGGGATATCACACTACTTGATGTTAACAATGCTTTCCTCAATGGAGATGTGTTCGAAGAGATATATATGGATTTACCATTGGGATATAGAGAGTATGCTGGTTCTAAAGTTCAGGGGGGAGAATTTGGTTTGTAAACTTTACAAATCAATTATGGGCTTAAGTAAGCATCAAGACAATGGTTTTCAAAGTTCTCCAATGCTCTAATCAATCATGGTTTCAAGCAATCGAAAGCAAATTATTCTTTGTTTACCAAAGGTACTGGTAGCACTTTGGTCATCCGCTTAGTCTATGTTGATGATATCCTAATTACTAGATATAATCAGCATGAGATTGACTTATTAAAAGGCTTCCTACACAGTCAATTTAAGCTGAATGATCTAGGCAGGTTGAAGTATTTTCCGGGGCTGGAAGTTACAAGATCCAATAAGGGAATTTTTATGTCTCAGCGGAAGTATGCTCTACAACTCCTTGAAGACACTGGATTTCTCGCATGTAAACCAACAACTCTGCCTAAGGATCCTAAAATAAAACTCAGTTCATTTGAAGGGAAATTACTTGCAGATGCATCCATGTACAGGAGATTGATTGGCTCCTTCTTTACTTAACCATTTCCAGACCTGATATAACATTTGTGGTTCACAAGTTGAGCCAATTCCAGACAACCACATTTGGATGCAGCACATCACCTCTTGCAATATATTAAGACTTGTCCAGGGCAAGGAATTATGTTCTCTGCACAATCTTCGTTGCAGCTAAGAGCATTTGCGGATGCAGATTGGGGAGCATGCCTTGATACAAGAAGATCAGTCACCAGATTCTGTGTCTTTCTTGGAGATTCCTTAATTTCTTGGAAGGCCAAGAAGCAAACTACAATTTCCAGGTCTTCAGCTGAGGCTGAATATCGCGCATTGGCTTCTACCACCAGTGAGATTGTTTGGCTTACTCAAATTCTTCACGATTTTCAAATTTACAGCAAAGATCCGGCGTTAATTTTCCGTGACAACCAAACAGCAATTCACATTGCTTTTAATCCTATTTTTCACGAACGCACTAAGCACATAGAGATTGATTGCCAGTTTGTTCGGGAAAAGGTGGCTGATGGATTTGTCAAGCCGATGCCAGTTCGATCCAATCATCAGTTAGCTGACATTTTTACAAAGGCTTTACCAACTTCTCTGATATTTTCTTTACTCTCCAAGATGGCTGTGATTAATCCTCACCTTCCATCTTGAGGGGGACTAACAGAGTTGTTATGGAGCTGAGCTGGAAGTGGAGTTGGAAGCTGGAGCTGTTGGAAGTTGAAGTTGATGGAACACAGCTGGGACGGAGGTTATCATTGTAATTGAAATTATAAATTGGTTTGGTAGTTTTGTTAGTTAATTCACGTGTCATCTTTGTATTGGTGTTAATCACAAATTAGTTAGTTAGTTAGAATCATTTTTCTCTATTTATCGCATCATTGTATTGTAAACGAATAACTTGATTAATAGAAAGCTCAATACATTTTCCCCTTTTTCTCTTTTCTGTTCTCTCTCATTTATTTCAATACTATTCCTAATTCCGATTCTCATTACAACTTCTCGTGTTGTTACTATAATTTATGTAAAGCTTCAACATTTTTTACTTCCGTCATCTTATATTTTCCTGTTTCTTTGAAAATTACTCAAACCAGTCCATAGTTTTGTATCGATATTTTTCGGTGAATCAGATGAGGCTTTTTCATGTGTAACTTGAAGTGTGTGTGTATATATATATTTTTTTCTTTTTCCTTTTTTTTTTTCAATAATATACTGATTTGTGGACCATGATGCATTGATCCAACATAACTTCATTTATGTGGTAGATAATCTTTATGTTCTATGGTTTGAGTTAATTTGGCGGTGAATGAAACATGGAGCGTTAAAAGCAGCTTATAATTTTCTTCAACTTAATTTTATCACAACAAGTATCCTATAATACAAACATTTGCCTATGCTTGGCATTTAACACAAACATTTGAAATAACCTACAAGTATTATTCATTATTTATAACTTAAATAATAACAAATTATATTCCACTATAGTCAACTTTTAGAGCCATTTTGGATGGAAATTGTCAAAACTTCGATAGATTTAATAAAAAGACAATTTCCAGCAAGTTCTAACGAGGAAAGACGATCTAAAACTTAAAAGGAAAAAAGAAACATTAGAAAAAAAGTGTCAATTCTTGCAGCAAGTCTATCCCTAGACCCTTGTTCGATTCTTGCCTAGTCCTCTTTCCGTCTTTCGTCACTCCTATCGGTAAAGAGCCGTTAATTTGTCAACTGAATTGTTGCCAATTGAACTACCTCAGCAGTCCAATGCTCTTTTTTTTTTTTTTTTCCTTCAAATCTCTTTTCACAAGTTGAGTCACTAATTAATTAATAATAAAAAAATTAGAACCCACTTTATTGTACTTCTTCCCAAAATATGATGGAACCAACTTTTTTAAAGAAAAAAATGAAAAACAAAGTAAAATCTTTCCCTATATAATTACTAATTAGTAACCATTTTGACCAAACAGCACGAGCAGTAGTAATTGGTGATTTACAAATGGTCACTGAAGTTTAGGTAAAATTTTAAATTAGTCATTAAAAATTCCGGTGATTATTTTAACCATTAAAGTCAAATAATATTACATATTTGGTCTGTTCTTTAACAACATCCACTCTAGATCTGATGTGGCCCATTTGACATGACTTTTGAAAATTCAAAATATGCTTTAAGATTCAAAAGCTGTTTTTGAATTCTTTTGTTTAATTTTGTAGAAGTCATTAGTCGTTTTAATGTTGGTTCTTCTAAAAGTTATTTCGGAGGAGGAAGTTCTTATAGAACTTAGTTTTCAAACTCCAACTAAAATAACGATCTCAAGAAGCTCTTGTACGAAAAACAGAAAACTTACCAACTAAGCAGTTTGTATAATTATTTTGTCGAATTTAGGTCTTTAGTCTGGATTATCAATCTTGTGCCACCTATAAAGAAAGACTCGACAAAGAGCTGGAAACTCGTTAAGAGTAGAGTCATAACGTTATTAGGTTTTTAATGGTAGTGTATTGGATATTATTCTCTATTTTACAGTTCAATGACCAATATGGAATTTTGCTTTAAAATCAGTGGCCATTAGTGAAATTAACTTATTTCTATTTAAATAAGCGAAACTCAACTCATCCCAACCTGTCGCTTTCGTTCGATCCCATTTCTTAGTTTGGAAGCTCGGTGAAAACCAGTGGATAGAATTTGCCAGATATATACACATAAATTACTCTCTTCGAGACCTATCGCGATCTATCTACGAGGAAATTCCTGAATTAATTACTTAATAAATTAAATTCGATTGTTTAATTAAACCTCTTAATTTACGAATTCAGGAGGAGTTCGATCCTCGCTTTCTCGTCAGTTCTGAAAAGGTTTGTGTTTTTACAATTCCGTTCTATGAATTTTTATTTTGTTGATTTTTAATTTTTATGTCCTTATACGTGTATTCATTTGTTGTGATATACTTGCTTTTAATTTGGTTAGGGAATCCTAGGGTTTATATATTTTTGCACGTACTTCTTTTTGGAGTGAAGATCAGTGCAACTTTTTCTCCTTTTTATGTTTTTGGTTTGGTTTCGTATAAATATGACGATATTAGTACTGCTTTGTGGAAACATGATTCGTTTTTGGCATTTCTTCACTGTATACTGATTATTATAGACATTTCGCACTTTGTATTGATGGTTTTCTCGTTGCGTTACTTATGCGAAACCCCAAGCATGTTGTTTTGTCTAGCTTGTTCTGTATTAAAAATTAGTAATCTTCTGTCTTTATGATTATGTTGTTTCTTTAGTGGAAACAGCAACAATAATTTCATCATTAATTTCTATTTGTTACTATAGTGGCAGTATTTTCTTTATCTTTTTCATTGCTTTTAATGAACGCACTCGGAATATATATTTCTGTTCCTCTTTCTAAACATAAATGCTGTGTCCATATAGTCATTCTCGCAAGTCAAATAGACAAATTCGAAGGAAGAAATAAAAACAAACAGAGAGAGATGAATTTGGACTATGGTTCCTGCAGAACATGTTTAGCCAGTTGATAACTATTAGATACCCGGGTTCATTTCTTCATGTTACTTTGTCAAAATGGAGAAAATTTGATTGAGGACCCAGGATGTAAGGGAAAGAAGAGAGAAGATAAGGGAAGGTTCTCTAGATCTAGAATATTTGCTTGGAGCTATTTACTTTCACCTGGTTGCCTGGTATCCTGAAACCTCTTTGCTTGCCGGGGCAGGAGTGGAAACGCTAAATGAACCATTAAGATAAGTGTCAATATGACAGAAAATTATGGAAATGTTACTAAGGATGTTTAACTGTGCTGTATGTCTCCTAGGAGAAGTTGTATTTTATTTTCTGTGAACATGCTGTTTTGGTGGAAATCGATAGTTGAATTTTTGCACTTTAGCTGGAAGTTAGTTGCATGCCTTGTAAGTTAGGATTGACAATTCATTTCTCTATGAGATACAAAGGTTGTTTACGTGTTTGTGATTCTACAATGATATGTGCCCTGTTGAGATATACTAGTCCATGCCTCAAGGATCTGGATTTTACTTGTGGTCAGGTGAAGGCATAAGGTGAGCAGTGGGGCATATGCCCTCACAAACATTCAAATTCTAAAGTACTTTACAAATAGAAAATTGTAAAACTATGAGTAATTTTAGAAATATATTGAAACAGAAAAATAATGTAATACTAATATTAAAAAAAGGCACATAAAGGATATGTTTAATGCTCATAAACAGTTGATGCCAAGGAAAGAGCTTTTCAGGATCAGTGGAAGGCCTGGAATAACAACATATAATTTGTTGCCTTGAAGGCGGGATGCTTTTGAAAGTAAAGGAAGACAAGTTTTCTCTTTGGGCAAGCCATTCAGAAAATTTCTACTTCCAAATCCAGTCTGAAAGAAAAAATTATTAATACGAATTTTTACTTCTCTTTATGTTAAAGTGTGTTTCTCGTCTGTTTATTAAATTTTCGGGCCAGAAAAGTAATATTACCAGATGTCTATGCTCTGGCACTTGTATCTAGGTTTCCTTCCTGTCTATATTACTCCGTGTGGTTGATTACTGCAGTCTGCTTTTATTGAAAGATAAAAATGCAATTGGATAATTAACAACCACAACATTGATTCCTAGCCACTCGTCTACTGGGCTTAAGAGCGGGCAAAACTCATCACTACCTCGTAAGGGTGTTGAGATCATGGCATGTTACACAAGCATTGCTTTCCCTAGTCCTGTCACACAGCTGTCTACGCAGAAGTGCTAATCGCTTTGTGGCGTTTGTTACACAAGATAAGCACATCACACATACTCGCTGGACGAATTGAAACTCTCTTTTGGTTAACTGTTCACCTGTCTTTTTCCTAATAAATATGATATTGGCTTCATGAATTAATTCTTTTCACTCCATTTGGTCCACAACTATGTCTATTGAGAGATTTGATGCAATTGGATCCTTAACAACCACAACATCCAAACTTCATTCATACCGTAAGGAAATTCAAAACAAATAGTAGTTTAACTTAATAGCTGAACGAAAAATATATACAATTACTCGAACTTTAAACACTTCAATGTCCAAACTACCCTCTATTCTATTTCTTCCCTCAGCTTCTAAATTAAGTCTTCTATCTTGATGAATAACCACAGCGTCCACATGATTTACTTCCTCATCATATATATAAAATAATGTCATTATCTTTTGAACATAAATGGTAATTAGAACTCCAAATAAATGAAAGGATTTGCCTGGTCTTGTGTCCTTTTTCCGCTTCCTATTTGGACTTATTTCACTTTAAGGATGCCTGGAGTTGGCTTTGTGTAATATAAAGCAAAACCATAGTCTTTTTTGTTTAGGCCATAAGACATTGGTTTGTTCTCCAATATGGCCCAACAGCCACTTGAAAGGTATACTCTTGTATCATCGGACGTAAAAAACGCCCTTCAACAAATAAAAATTTTGTTTCCCAGAGGTCATGGGCTTCCTCAAATGCCCGAGTTCTACAACACAGTTCTACTTATCGAATAAACAAGCTTCCAGCATGTTCTCATATTTGGTTGGATATAGGATACGAAGTATTTAGAGCACATAACCTGGTATGCATTCTGAAGGTTCGGGAAGTTTATATATTATAGCAAATCTGCCAACAACAAAGTTTTGGTATATGGGCGACATGATAGGCCTCCCAACCAATCCACATACCCATGTATAGAAATACTGTGTGTTTAAATTTATGTGGTGATCATGGTCACAGTTAAAAGTAAATTAATTAAATAAATAAATGAAAGCTATAACTTGTGAATGCTACCTTGAAGTGGGTTTGGTTTCTTGAAAGATAAATGATTTTCTGCTGCGAATAATGCCATTAAATTTTCTTGTACAATAATTACAAATTTTGGGCCTCATTGTCACGTTCATATGTTAGTACCACAAGTAATTAAAAAGATTGGTTTCATTTAGGTCTCCTCATTTCAGATTCAGGTTTAAATCATTTGCGTGCGTGTTTGTATGTTTGTCTACTTATACCCCAAGAGGTAGACACACGTGCAAATGACAGTGTCTTTTAAATTCTGCTTGTTATTTCTAGGTGACTTGTTAGTTACTATATTTATTTTACTGGTTCTCAGGTGCATTATGTGTCAGTTTTTATTTTGGGTGTGATTCACTGTAGAAGTACTTGTCGAAAATTGTAATATGCTATTGCTTCTGCCGAACCTTAAAATTCTTGATTTTCTTTTGATTCTAAGCTCATGATGTTCATATTGGACATCTCTATATTCTGGTTGGATTTTGACGTAGGTCTATTCTTCTGTAGATCATGTCCAATCATGAAGAAAACAATGATGATTACATGGAAGATGAACATGAAATGGAAGATGTAGATGATGACATGGGTGATGAGTTTCATGGTCGAGATGCTGGTGGCTCAGATTCCGATGCGGATGAGTATGATTACATGGTGTGTTCAAAACCTATATGTGTGAGCTCAATTGTTTATGTCCGTAATGCGTTATCTAAGTGATATTATTTTACATGATTTGCTCTAGGAATCTTCAACCTTCATCTATCCTTGCTGCTAACTCTCCTTTTTCCTTTTGTTGTACAGAATGATAGAATTCAAGATACTACAGCCGCTCAAGCTAGGAGAGGCAAAGATATTCAAGGGATTCCTTGGGATAGGCTCAGCATAACAAGGGAGAAGTATAGGCAGACTAGAATAGAACAGTACAAAAATTATGAAAACATTCCACATTCTGGAGAAGGATCAGAGAAGGTGAACTGTTTTGTTTTGCTTTTAAAAAAGTCCCTTCTCGTTTCCTCTGGGAAAAAAAAATGGTTCAGTGAATTATTATTATTATTATTATTTTTAACTCGCTTTGTATTCCTTTTCCTCTTCTGAATAGCGATGCAAAACCACAGATAAAAGGGGATTGTATTATGAATTCAGGCGCAATTCTAGATCTGTGAAATCAACAATCTTGCATTTCCAGGTCAGTGACAAGTTTTTATCCTTAAGTTACTTCATCAACTAGATAAGTTTTACTTTCTTCCTATATGTTTTTCTGTTATCTGCATCTGTTAAGTTCGATTTTAAACAATCAGTAGGAAGTCTTTTCTACTTCGGTTCTGTGGAACATTGAGTGCTTAATGCTGTATTTCGTTTCTGTAATTGATATCATCATCATCTGCTGATATAACTTTTTATTGTTGAATATATTTATCATGTCTTGAATGGTGGTGTTCCTTCTGAGTTATTTGTTTAGTTTTAGATATTGTCAAGTACTTTCGAGGGGATTATATGCTGTTGTAATTAGATTACTCGAAAGGAAAACTGTTGAGATATGAAAATTTCTTCTTTTAAGCAGTCTGAATGAGATTTTAAGATGTTTACATTTATTGATAACTTGGGTAAGGATGTTATTATCTATCAGATAACAGCTGTCCATTTTAAGATGTTTACGTTTATTGATAGCTTGGGTATGAAAGACGACTCGTATACTTTAAGGATGTTATTATCTATCAGATAACAGCTGTCTTGATTTTCTACAAGGAGCAGGCTGTTAAAGCAGAGAAAACACAAATTAGTGAAGATGATGAGTAGTCACCATTATGTAATGTGCATGAACAGTTGAACTTATATATGATTTTGTTCCACATTCATATATCCTTTTTTTTGCTCTGGTTTGTGTTTATTTACATTTAATGAAGTCATGTTTAATCTGGCTCTTTTCTATGAGCCTCAATAACAAAAGCCCATTATGGAAAGAAGAAAAATGGTCAGCAAAAGTAGTAGGGGAAGAACGATCTGGCAGGGGGAGCAGGGATCATTATTCTGTTTGTTTGATTCTTTTAGGCTGTGTTTGATAGGCTTCAAATTCCATGGAAATTCCATTTTCCAACATTTGTCA
>CAIGRT010188535.1:0-13051 GCA_903798405.1 Fraxinus platypoda | reverse complement strand
CTCAATTTAAATTCATCCAAATAATTTCTGGAGAGCCAAATCATACTCCACGGTAGCAAAATCGCCATTTTTGTATGATTTGGGGGAAATGGAATCACGCCTTACGGGTTGGGTTTTAACAGAGTGATAGAGCTGCTGGAGCTGGAGATGAAAGTTCTCAAATTCGTTGTGGCATGTTTGGATGCACATTTGCTTATTTGGCGATGAGTTGGCGAGTGAAAAATTATTTGGACGAATTTAACAGGCCAGCTCAGCTTTTCGTCATCCACGTAAGCGCCTCCGTTAACGATTTTTAGCCGGTGAGTGATGGAGTTGGACGGAGTGAAGTTTAGTGGCCAACGAGACAAGTTTGGAAGTTTGGTGAGTAGTCCCTGACGTGGTGTTAAGTTCAATGACTAATGAAACATTTAACTCCAACTATTAGTACCACTTAATTTTTTAGCAACAATTTTAATTTATCTCTAGATTGATTTACTTAGCTTTAGTTTATTTTAATTAGGTTACATAATTTGAAATTAATTTCAATTTGATCAATGAATTTTAATTTAGTTAGTTTATTTTAATTAGGTTACATAATTTGAAATTAATTTCAATTTGATCGATGAATTTTAATTTAGTTAGTTTATTTTAATTAGGTTACATCATTTGAAATTAATTTCGATTTTGATCGATGAATTTTAATTTAGTTTCAAACTTCACTTCTCCATTAGCCATCATATCACAAAAGAACTTGTATGTAATCACTTCATGACCGTTTAAATAAGGGAGAGAAAGGTGAAACCCTATAAAACCAAACATGAAAGTAGTGTAAACCCACACACTACTGGTTCTACATGAAATTGAAAAATAGTTGTAGCCCGATAAGATAGCACGAGTGGGTGCTAGTACTCTAATGCGCTTAATTTAGCCCCTATTTGGTCCCTTTTCTTATATTTCATTTTTTTTTCTCAAATTCTTTTTTAACAAAACGTTTAATGAGACTCACAAATTTTATCAACTTTCAACTATATATTTATCAATTTGTATCAAAATCTATTTTTTAACAAAATTGAACATGGGCTTAGTTAATCCTTTAATTATGTATTTTTTTTAAATATTTTTTATTTACTTTAATTAAGAGATGCAAAAAATGTTTAATCTAAAGTCGCAACCCTCATTTACAAATTTTGTTTATAGGATGCCACTTGGCGATTGTGTTGAAGATCGGTCAAATAGTATATTGATGAAAATGTGTGGTTAAAAAATAAGAATTTTTTTTGAATTTGCGTGTAATATTATTTTATTAAAAAACGTGTAATTGAAAAGAAAAAAGTGTATTTTGAAAATATGAGGATCAAACAAGAGCATGACGAAATTTGAAATTGAATTAAAATTTAGAGTCTATTTAAAAATATTAATGTTTAGTGACAATAGATTCATAAAAATAAAAGATTAGAGAGGAAATAGTGGAAAAGTAAATACTAGGACTCGAAGTTTAGATCGGTCCAATTAATATCGACCGGCTGACAGTATTGTACATTAAAACCGGACTGAATTGTTAAAGATGCCATTTTCCCCAAATCCTATACCTCTCCTACCAAGTAGTGACTGAAAAACCCTAATTGAAGATTTTCGCAATGATGCGGGGGAGAATCCTTTCTCGCAAGCTATCGAGTGGAATCAACAGCGTCAGCCCCCGGAAATCATCAAACCCGTTTAGATGTTACAGTCTGATTCCAATGGTGATTGAGCACTCTTCCCGCGGCGAGCGCGCCTACGACATTTTCTCTCGTTTGCTCAAGGAGAGGATCATTTGCATCAATGGCCCTATCTCTGACGACACTGCTCACGTCGTTGTTGCCCAGCTCCTCTTCCTCGAGTCTGAGAATCCATCTAAACCCATCCACATGTACCTCAACTCCCCCGGTGGTGCTGTCACTGCCGGTACCCACTTTTTCCATTTCATTTTGGAATTATATTTGTTTTCTTGGTATATGAAAACACGTCACTAGTTGTAAGTATTTAATTGTATCCAAAGTGCTTTGTAAGGGGAGAGTGCCCAAAGTGCTCATAAACTTACAAGCCATGCCTTTCACAAGCTATGTGGGTTACAATTAGATTGTTACACTACTATTCCTGTGAATATCTTATTACTGTTTTTGCAGTTTTCCTTCCGTGCTTGAAAAATAATTATGAGGAAATGTATGTGTGTGTCTCCATGCCTACACACTACAAATGGAGGATTATTTAATTTATTTTTATCATACACTATACATGATTTGCCAAAATTCATGTACTGAATCTTGAAAAAGATTATTATTTTTATCTTTTTTATATATTTTTCATGCAGGTCTTGCTATCTACGATACAATGCAGTACATCCGATCTCCAATCAACACCACTTGTCTGGGCCAAGCTGCATCGATGGCTTCTCTTCTCTTGGCTGCTGGTGCAAAGGGTGAGAGACGTTCTCTCCCAAATGCTACCATTATGATTCATCAGCCTTCTGGTGGATACAGCGGGCAGGCTGAGGACATGAAAATACATACCAAGCAGATTGTTCGTGTTTGGGATGCTTTGAATGCACTATACTCAAAGCATACAGGACAACCTATTGAAGTAATTCAGAAGAATATGGATCGTGATTATTTCATGACGCCGGACGAGTCGAAGGAGTTTGGGATTATAGATGAGGTCATAGATCAGAGACCAGCGGCCCTGGTGACTGATGCTGTTGCAGATGAGGGCAAAGATAAAGATTCAAACTAGAGATTACGGGTAGGATATATCTATCTCATATATTTACTCTCTTTTTATGTTACGGGATAATGCTCCGCTGTTTTTGAAAGCCAAACTACTTGTATTTTATTTAGTGTCATATCAAGCTCTTACATTGCTCCAATGCATAAACAGGCACAGTTATTCCTATACAAGTATTACCCATCTTGTTGCCACGGTGTTTGTGTATAGGTCATATTTTTTTGCTTTGTTTATATTGTTCTTAGACTCTCGTCTGATTTTATAATGGAAGCCTTTGGTCATTGTTCTTTAGATTTCTGTGTTCTGCACCTCCCAACATGGAGATGGAAGAGTAGTTTAGTACTTATTTTGCTTGATGATAGAGATAAAATGAGCTTATCTAATGATCATCTACCTGATGACAGTTGGAAGTTAGCTGAAGGGAGTACATACGTGGCAATTGAAAAGCTAGGGACTGTTTCTGTGGCATAATACAACTTTGAACCCGTTGCTACTGCTAAAAAAACAGACTATCCATGTGTGTAGAACTAAAAAAATTTTAAAACCATTTCAAGTCCCCATTTTCATTGCATGCATGTCAAAACAAAATTAGGTTGATGCTTTCCAGGCTTTGTTACCCTAAAAACATGGTTCCAAGGTATACTTTATTTGAGAAATTGTTTTAGTGTGGTCTGTTTCACAATCTAATCGATACACAATGATTGGCAACTGTCTCATCACTGGACCAATTAACCAGTTCTTATTTGACAAGACTGTTGAAACAGTCCTTCCAGCTTAAATATTTTTAAGAATTGCCACTGTCAGTTTTTTACTAATTAAGGATGTCTCCTCTTTTTGCTATGTTTAGCAGCAAAAGAAATGAATGTTTTGGTTTTGATCTTCCAGTCTACAAGTCAACTCAAATATTGTAAGAAAGTTGTTTACTATTAAAATTATGCATTTTGTGTTGTGTTGTGTTGGGAGATGGTGAGTGGGCGGGTGGGTGGAGGAGAGATGGGTTGTTGGTGGAATGAGCTTATGGGAAACTCAGGCAGTGAGGGTTATAAACTCTTATTGCTTCCGTTCAGTTTTGTTTCATTGTTTCACAAGCTAATATCTGATCTGTGTTATTAACGTTTCGCAATTCTTGGGAGTGTTATATGGCGTCTTTCCTCCTACGTAACCAAAGCTGATTTGCTATTAATGTTCTTGTTCTCTTGTATCTTCGTTCTTCTTGCTGCGTGGTGTTTGGCTGCATTTTCTGTTACTGACCTTTGTATCATACTTAACCTTGTGTTTTTGGTCCTGGTGCAGTTCTCTTGGTTCCTGTGATGCATTTTCCCATCATTTGATCTTGGGAATTCTTTTGGACGGCCAACCTAGCACCTGTTATGAGCACATGTTGAGGAGTTCTCATTCCTCCGTGAGCACAAGTTGTGCGTTTTCGTTTCCACCACCTCCCTCTGCTTTGTCTTTGTTTTTGATAATCGCCGCAGCATAGAAAGGTCCATGCATTCTGGCATATTTTTGACACTGTGATGGGGATTACATGTAACCGTTTATCACTACCTACCAAATAAAAAGTAAAGGTCGTATGAATTTGCTAATATGTTTTACAGGATCCTCAGCTTTCTTGTCTTTGAATTTAACCAACACTTTAGATTTTAATATGAGTTGAATGAATATATGCTGGGAAATTTGCTCAAATAGTCCTCAACCTATAGGTCTTGCACTAAACCAGTGTTAATTTTTTTTCCTTTGCATTTCCATCCCCAACCCAAGGATTTAGTGTGAAAGTAGTCCTTCCAGTCAGGTTTTGTTTATCTGACTTTTTAAAGGTCAGATGGACGGAAACTGATCGGAAAGGACTATTTCACACCAGAACCTAAAGTTGAGGACTATGGTGCCAACTATAAAAGAACGTGGAACTGATTTTGCACGAGACATATAAGCTGGGGATGATTTGTGCAAAACTAATTCTATAACACTTTTATGTTTTTGTAGAACGAAAAAATGGGTGCTCCATTAGTTTTCAAAGACGAAGATGAATAAAAATTGAAAGTTCAGTGCTAATTTGATGAGAATACCCATAATTATAGCAAATATATATTTTGAAGAATGCTATTGGTGCTAGACACCAGGTGACCACAAGTCCAATTAAATAAATCATCTAACTTATCAGTTATTTAATTGTCACTTATATTAGTGCTAAACATCAATAGATCTAAATAATATTACTCACATTTTTTACTCAATTCCACGTGATAGTCAAAGACTTGGCAAAATCAGTACTATTCTAGTAGATCATCACCATCATCTACCTATACGCGTACCTTGATCAGTAGTAAATTTGGTTTTAAGAGGCAATTTTCTCAAGGCCAAAGTTCTAACACTCCTACTAATAAAGAGCTACTCGAGTATAGTTAGTTTACATGTGCATACATTTTTATTCTTCTCTCTGATCGTTAGTCTTCAACTTCTTATTCATATTTTTTGTTTATATTTTCAATTTCACCCTTCCTAAATGAGACTCAAACTCAGGTGACTGACCTGGTAATGCTTCACTAGATTTCAGGAATTTATACTTTAAAAAAAACAAATTTATACTTATCCTATGGACTTTAGTTTGGCCCCTTTTCTTAAAATTCATTTTTCCTCAAACTCATTTTCAACACATTTAATGAAATTCACAACTTGAATCAACTCTTCAACCATATATTTCATCAATTTTTATCAAAATCTACTTAAAAACTGATTTTTAGCTTAATAAAACGGGCTTAATATTGAGCAAAATTGCTGAATATCAAGTAATAAAAGAATACATGTTACAAGATGTTCACAAATAAGTTTCTTTTACTGGTACAAAAGCTTACAAGGCGTCGCATAAAATTATCACTCAAAATTTACAGTTTCTTATATATAACATTCTAGCATGACTTGCTATTGGTAGCTAGTAAGAATTTTTCCTTCCTAGGAACTATCAGTATACCTCAAATATAATGGAGCAAGTCAAGTCGATATTGGAATGTAGAGATAAATAATACCCCAACTGATCTCTAATGGCACCCAAAAAACACTGAATAAGCGCATCCCGGGAATCATTGAGTTTTTTTGAATGCTAATGAAAATTCAGCAATGTAAGCTTGCTTCATACTAGACAAATTTTCAGTTGGCGTCATATTTATTTGCGGTGCCTCCTCTTTGGTTCAGCTCTCTGCCTCTTCTCATCATCCCACTCTCTGTCGTACATCCTAAAACGCTTGTTAAGAAATTCATAATTTTAACAACATTATTACCAATATCGACTACAAGCAGTACTGGCAATGCAAATAACATGTGCAAGATAAAGCAACTAAATCATTTCAACCCATGTCAACTAAATGAGTAACCACCGAAACTACCCAGTTTTGGAAAATATATAAAGATGTTATGTTACAGATGAATATCACTATGGCATGTTTAACATGATACCAGAAAATATATAGAGATCTGCAAGGACAGAAATATTGGGATGCAAAATGGCCATGTGTCCAAGATGTATTAACATGGAGATATTAAAATCATATATAATTTTGAGGATACGGATCACTATCACGACGGGTTGCCTTAGTGGCTGCTGCATCTTTGGCGTGAATCCTGAGAGGTGGCTCCTCCATATAACCTGGACGTTGGACTATAACTCCCTTACGATCTCCCCTCTCTCTTCCATCATATGACTGTAACAAATTAATTGAAGGGGGAGAAGGTTGTGGTGCTGCTGGTAAATACTCACCGGGTTCTGATGGCGGATGCTCCCTTTTCAGTTTCCGCCTCTTGGAAGCATTTGAATCCATTTCCTCCTTTAGAATGTTCGTTTTCTCCCGCTCTCTCTCCCTTTCTTTCTCCTTTTCATCCACCTACATGTGCAAGTCACAAAATACAAGTGGCATCAGAATCACGTATTTCGAACCTCAATCTAGAAGAAACAGAAAACTTAAAAATTGTTGGTCAATATTCAAAGTTAAATAACACAATCATACAACCATGACCCACCCCAATCAAAAATTGTTTAACAGTAAGCCACCACCAAAAACAAATCATAATAAATTTCCTTTGATGGACGAGAATAGTTGTGCAGCAGTGCCACCTAATTGGACGGATCCTTCACACGTAGCACCCATCTCCCAATGTGATTACATAAATTAATGGCAGCACAATGTGCATTTATGGGTGGAAGTATGAAGCAGCAATCAGTAGATCATGGGTGAAAGCACAAAGGTGCAAACGGGGATAAACCTTTTGGCTCTCCGAATATACTTGCACAGTACATTCAAGCAAGGGATTTATGTGCCATTGAGATAAAAAGGATTTACAAAATTCTAGATGTATAAATAACGCGTACATAAATTGATGGCAGTTAGAAGAGGATACTGTGAGATACCTTAACTGATAATGTGTCCCGCTCATCTCGCTTCCTATCTCGAAAATCATCCTCCCTTCTACGTTTTGCATCATCCTGTAATAAAATATTCTCTTCAGATCGTCTTCGCTCTCTCTCATCGTGTCTTGGAGAAAGTCTCTGTGTATGCCTGGCAGATCCAAACCGCCTATCAGCATCATCATCCCTCCTACTGGCATTAACTGACTGGGGCAATACGTGAGGGAGCAAAGGTGGAGGTGGAGGCAAGCTTTGCCCATGAAATCTATCAATTATGTGTGATTTTTCCACAGGGGCTTCATTATGCCGGACTTTACTTCTGTCATCTTTATTTCTATCATCCTTACCTAGCCTATCAAAGTTCCTATCAGCACCTTTCTCTTGGACTCTTTCAACAGAACGCTCTCTTCCATACCTTTCCAACGACCTGTCTCTTAATTTTTCAGGCAAAATATCATCCGCATGGGACTTTTCAGGACGTTCCAACCGTTCCCTGTAGTCTCTGTCATATCTTTCACTGCCCTTATCTTTAGATCTATCTACAAGCTTATCTGTGACCCGACTAACGTTTGGTTCATCAGATCCTGGTTTGTCAAAATCTGTTGGATGAAGTTTATCAATAACCCGTGCATCAATTAACCTCTGCTTTTCAGACAAACGAACCTCACCTCCATCTAAGTCACTTAAATCAATTTCTCCTTTTCGGTGCTTATTAAGCCTATCAAGTTCATCATTAGGAATAGTTCTCTTTTGTAGTTTATCACCAGACTTCACCACAGAAACAAGATTGTCCTGCCTTGGAGAATGAATAGGTCGGGAAGTGGACTGTTTATGCACATCCAAAGTGTCGGTCCCATCATCCTTCCCAGTAGAAACCCTTGAATTAGAAGACTTTGAGTTTGCAATCTCTGCTTTTGTTTCAATGTTATGATCAGATGATCTTGTAGATAAGGTTGTTCCTTTTGCTGAAGCTGAAACAGAGCTAGGATTGCCTGCAATTGCAGAAGAAATGTTAGCAATCCCAATTTGCCTGCTTTCAAATGGATGAACAGATATATCTTTATCACCAGAAGACGAGACTGAAGTTTTGCCAACAGCTTTGCCAGATTTACCATCATCTTTGGCAGGATCCTGCTTTGTTTGCTTTGCAAGAGATCCAGCTGTCGTTGACCTTTTTACTGAAGATCTCACCTGCATCGAGAAGTTAATTTGTAAAAAGACAACAAACAAAAATAACACTTGAAAGGACATTCAAGATTCTGAAGTTTGATAATGCACCCGGTATGTAATATTAAAATAATAACAACAATTGGAGTAACCAACAAAACAGCAGCATAGTCATGATCACATTATTAGTTTGCAAGTAAAGAACACTAGGAAATCCATCCAAAGATGGATTCTAAATCAAGTTTAACAGGGAAGCAACCGATATATATGATAGACCCCCTATCCGATGGACATATGCTAAGTGAAAGTGGAGGGAAGAAGCAAGCAAGGAAAGAGGAGGGAATCAACAAGGAAAAAGAATAGAAGCAGGAAAGAAGAGGGAATCAGCAAGGAAAGAGAACAGAAGTTTCAGGAAATAGATGAGGCACCGAATAAATAAAAGGGCAAGGGAATTTCTGGTTCAGAGAATTTCAGTGAGAGGAGAGAGTAGGCCTCTTCAAAGCCTACAATTCCATTTTTATTGTTCTTCAATTCTAATTAAATACCCATTGATAAGCCAGATCCTAATCAATATATTAGCATTTTGAACAAGCAAATTCAATTTGCAAAACAGACTTGGAGTCTCTGGTGTAGCAAACCCATTAATAAAATATTTGATTATTTTGACCTAAATCTTTCCTAAAGTCACAAAATTTCGCTTTCACTGTGTTTATGGAAAATTGGTGATTCAGGTAATAAAACTTCACCTGAAATTATAAAATAGATTAAGCCCATGTTTGACATTCATTATTCCAAAACTCTTTAATTCACTTACTTTCAACAACACATTCACACAATAAAATATTTTGCACGTAAACCCAAAACTTTTCCCACTTTTTAACCACACATTCTCCAAAAAATCACTATTCAAAACATTGTTTTTTCAAAATAATGGACATCAAACGGGCTAAAATAACACAACAATAATTCAAATACAAGAGAAAACGGTGAGAAAGGATGACCTAACAAAGTCGCAAAAATGCTGTCCAAAAGTGGCATGGCCTTCCGTTCGTGAAGGTACAATTGACACTTCTATTGAAAAGATCATGTTATGGCATTAGAGACTTGGCCATCCTACTTTTTCTTATTTGAGCCAATTATTTCCCTCTACAAACCCCAACCCCCATTGGTCTAGGCGGAGGCTTAAAAACCCTGCCCATTGATCGTATTTTGATTAAAAACAAACAAACAAACAAATACTCCTTACATCTTCCATACGAGATTTGCAAGTTATCTAAATACCATCAAATTTATGTTTTCCTATCAAATTCCCCTTCTACATAATAATGTCCAGGGACCATTTCAATTGAAAACGATTTGACTAAATGGTTCATAAGCTTTGTTAGTGATCACATTAGGGTCTGTTGGGTTTATCTTAAAAAAAAAATACAAAACCAAAAAAGGTTTTTTTAATATTTTTACGTCATTATTTGTACTCAATGCTATGCTCGAAAGTTTTTATGCTATGCTTGAATTTTTCTTAAAATAACACGCATTTTCATCAACCTTCATATTTTAACACTCAGCAAAACAAAATTGCTGAAAGAACCGACATCTATTACAAGTTGCTAGGTCCCATATTTAATAATGGAGTTTCAAAATATCTTTGGGATGTAGTAGTTTTAACAACATGCAACAACAAACTAAGTCTAATTCCCAATAAATTTGGGGTCGACCACATAAATCCTTCCTCCCCAACTCAATTCTTTAGTTGCTAGATCTACAGGAAGCTTAAACCACCTAGCTCCTTTGCAATTACCACTGACCAAGTTAATTTTGGGGCCTATTTAGGTCAACACAAGAAGTTTTAACATCTTATTTGGTAAGTCGGATGCCAACAAAGGTCTTAAAACACCTGACATTCTTTCATAAAATTTATCATACTCAATTTACGTCAGTACAAAAAATACTTAGATGCTTTGCTTTGTTCATAATCTCCTAGCTTTTGTGCTAGATTAGCTTTTCAGTAATTTCCTTACAGTGTAGATTATATACTTCTCTGCATATCTGTGTAAAGTTCTTAAAATCATGAATGAGAATTAAACAATTTATTCTCCCCATTTGCACACAAACATTACAAAACACAGTATGCACAATAACTCCCAGCAGATATAACAGTGGAGGTTATCATATTACGAATTCCAACTAAAATAGGAGGCAAACTTGGTATTGAAGCAGCATTCATTGTGTCAAAAAAATACACAAATGTCACACCAGGAAAGAGAACAGTTATTTGACTGGCAGAATTCGTGGAGGACGAAAATGCTTAATCTCTTCACATATATTCAATGTCCAAACAGCAAATGGTGAGAAATCTTATTTTAAATTCAGTTGTAAACTTGCAATCCTCATTCACTGTCCAATGCAAGAATAATTTCTTCACAACATACCTCAGATTCCATTGACGTCTTAGCAGTAACTTTCGAGTTTTCTTCCAGTTGTTTATTTGAAGATTCATCCATCTGTTTTAGATTTTCAACTGAGCGAGATATTCCAGGTTTTAAGGTGGATGGCACTAAAGATTGAACATCCATTCCATTAATTGAGCCACCTTTTAATTTCAAATGTGAAGGATCAGATTTCAGCGAGGTGCTTTCTGTTCTTTCTATCCTTCCATCAGACCTCGTTCTCAGGTCTTTGCCCGTACTCCCAGAATCTGAATGTAAGGTTACTGTGGAAACAGGTCTACTCCCCATAAGCTCAGCAGGAGAACCATTCGCCCCAGCCCCATCTTGCACAGCAACAGCACTCACGGATAAAGACTTGGAAGCCGGTGCTGGTGCAGGCTTTATCTCAAGATAACCCATGCCAAATTCCTCATCTGTAACCCATGAAGGCTGCCAATACAACAACATAAAATAGACAATCCTTAGATTGACCTATTTAAGGAAACAACTCAATTTCTAAAACAATATCACTAATACTTATAGACAGACAACAATCCAGAACCGTTGTGGAGTTGTTCATGCCATCCACAAATGAACAATCATAAATTGTAAAGTGAATCATATCATTAGATCAGCCAATCAAGCCATAAAATACTGCCCGACAAATTAATGTTGTGCAACCCAGCACTAGTCTATAGAAGATACAATCCAGAATAACCATTCAGGGGATGTGTGTTACATCCATTAAGGCACTTTTTCCAAATAGTTCCATGGTTTAAAAAACCCAATTGAAACCTTTTAAACCCAATTGAAACCTTAAGGCCCACCTCAGAGTGATGTGTGCAAAAATGCCTCAAGGAACTTATTGTAAGGCGGTTTTTAAGAGACGTAAGCCTCAGTTGTGTGAGGCACACGCCTCACAGCCCCGTCTCTGGGCTTGTGGCCCAAAAATTATAAAAAATCTGATAGATCCAATTTGAGAATAACACACTGCTCACTAAAAAATTAAAAAAATGGTGTTTCTCACAGATTCACTTGGGGAATAATCCAGTGTCTCCACCAAGTAAAATAGTAGTTTTTTTATAGATTTTCATTTTGTTTGTTTGCACACTTTAAATTGTTCTATTATGAATTTTGAAGATTGTTTATAATGTATTATGAACTTATTTGGCAATTAAATAAATTTTAATATTTTATTGGTTTACAGGAGTGGCTTATGCCTTGTCTCATGAAAGAAAAATGCCTCAACGATTACAGTTTTCGGAACATTGCCAAATACCATTGTTTTTTGGCCATTGATATTTATAAAGGGATAGAATGGGATTCCATTTCATAATTTACCTTTCTAGCGGCCAAAGCTGCAGCAACACCAGTGGCCAAAACCTTTAGATCCTCCCTCTCATCACCTTTTATTTTAGCTACCTATGCAAAGGAAAAACAGAAGGCGATGAGCAATTGCAAATCAACGCTTAGAAAATGTCCACCAGAAAAAACCTTTCCTAATTTTATAATTTACCCGCTTTTCAAGGTTGATACCACTCTTCCGAGTAACAGGAAAAACACCTGATATTTTAGTCAACATAATAAGAGCATTTCGAATTTCCATGTACTCAGTTGATTCCAAACACTGAATCAGCAACCTAGTGATCCTCTGGCTCCATTTCCAATGTACCTTTAGGCAAACAGTGTAATATAGGTTAACAAATAAAAAATTAAAGATAAAGTTTATACCAGCATTATAATTCCATCTTGTACTCTTAGAAAGGTTGAATATAAATCATCAAGACAGTCTTTAAATCTTCACAGAAAATTTGATAATGCAACCTAACTGCGTCACATTGGTGACCTTGCACTGTTCATTCCCTTTGCCAACATGCGTCTTAAATGATTAATCAGAAGAGGATTTCACCAATGAGAACGACAATCCAGAGGACCATCTAATTCTTGAGTGCTTGACCTCCTTGTGAATAATAGTACAGAAATAATCTATGTATCTTCATTTTCCACGGTTATCTAGGTTTTGCATTGATATATTCACTAAGATGGATGGTGCACAAGCGTTTGTGAAATTTTTGTAATAAGAACTATGTAATAAATAAGAACGATATTGGAATAATCTTGCTTTGCATATGTTGAAAAATAATTGGTTGTCATCAAAGAAGTGTACAATGCCTTGGTAATTATAGGCAAAATTATTTCTTAATCCTATTAATATTAATATAAGGTAACTAATTTAAAAATGTTGATATCCGACCTCACCAGGGAGCTCCGACCTGGGGGATAACATTGTTATCCGACCTCACCAGCTGCTCCGACCTAGGGG
>CAIGRT010188509.1:0-13391 GCA_903798405.1 Fraxinus platypoda | reverse complement strand
ATCTTTTGGTGTTCATTTGACTTTGTTTTCCATAAAAATTGTCCATTAAAGGGATAGAATTTGTTTCCATTAAAAAAAAAAAAAAAAAAAAGTTGCATAGAAAAGTTTTTCCTCAAAAACCAAGAAAGTGTGGAAAACCAATTCCATGAAAAATTTAGTCAATCAAACATGCAAAAATGTGGAAATGAAATTTACTTTTCATCTTTCATGAAAAATAATGCGAAATCAAAGAGGGCCTAAATACCTATATCAAAGTAAAAAAAAAAAAATTAAATATCTAAGTTTAATGTTTCTAATTGATCACTATTTGGATCTCAAGGTTAAGTCAATTTCATCGACATTCTCGTTAAACATTCATCGAATATGCTCCGGCACTAGGAAAAATATGTTCATAGTATAAGATTACATTACCACAGTGGGCCAATGGCTTGAAAGCCAACCACAATAAGTAGTCTCTCGAAAGAAAATCTCAATTTACTATTCACTAAAAACTTGTACACTTTTTTGAATATTTACACAATATTCGCTCCAGAAGTGAAATCAAATTTCTCATATACGAGAGCAATAAACGTGTGAGTGAAGGTGTACATGAGAGCCGAGAAGTCACTCATCCAAGGGCCAAAATTGATCGGTGACAAACTTCAACACGAATGTTGCACAATCATTAGTTATACAAAATCTCCATCCCCCTAGTTAGTTAGTTTCGCATGTCCTCAGGTCAAAACCAAAAACCCAATAAATACCCACAAAAATGCACTATTAAAATCATCCATTATGCTACAAGTACATAGGGTTGCGAGCCGAGACTCGAAGCTCTTGCTCGAGTAAAAATGGTTCGAACTTTTTTTGGTTCGAGTCGAGCCGAACTTTTGCTCTGACAAAAAACCTAGGCTCGACTTGAACTTTTAGCTCGAGCCCTAGCGAGCGGCTCGACCCCTTTTTTTTTTAATTCGTGATAAATCTAAATTTTTTTTAAAAGAATTTAAAATTTATGCAATTTATACGAATTATAAATTTTGATATGAAACTCAAAATTTTACATCATATTTATAGAAAAAAATATATATCAATTTCAACCAAATTTGAATTTCAAATTTAAAATTTAAACACGTAGCTAACTGTTAAGGCAGCTACACGTAGTTATTTTTTCATGTGAATTTTTTCTTTTAAGGTTCGATTCGTTACAGGCCGAAAATGGCCCGTGTGGCTCGACAGGCTGGGGCACGAGCCAACGTCCCAAAATGGGGCTCGACTTGAGCCTCGACTAGGTTCTTTCGAGCCAGGAGCTAGGCGAGTTGGGGCTTTTCTTGGGTCGAGTCACGGGCCGTTTGAGCCAACTGGCCAAATAGATACACCCCTACATGTAAATAATAGTTTACATACACACGTGATAGTTCAAGAATAACTAATCAAGAGGAGGTGAATTGATTTTTAAAACTTTTTCGAAGAATTAATCTGAATTCAATCAAGTAAAAACTAAATAGATTAATTCAAATAATAAGCAAAAATATAAAAGCGATAAGTAAAAGGGAGAGATGATGCAAACAATATAATTGTGGTGGTTCGATCCAAAATAATGATCTATGGTGACGATTCCAAGACCGAGCTACGACATCAAAAGCGGTGTTAGTAACATCACAAAGGTTGGTTATCCACCACCAATATATGGTGGCAAAATAATCTTGGGTAAAGAATGTCATTTAGAGGTTCATGTAAACTACCTACCTACATGCTACATGGTGCATGTCTTGAGTCGAAGTAAGCCTATTAGACACATAAGAAAGTAGGTTGAAAGTACAAAACATGAAAATCTATCAAAATATTCCACCAAACACTTGAGATATAATTTCTCTACTGCCATTTCATTTGATACACAACATGTACACATGCCTTCTTAACGTGTGTAGCACAAATTTCTCTCTCCACCATCTTTCACTCTCTCACAATACTACAAGTAGAACGTGTCAAAACCCTGTTGGACCAGCTGATAATTCATAACTCTTATCCATCTTGACAGACATCTCAACCTCATACAAGTAATAATACTTTATGATGTTAAGAGGATGACAACTCATTGCCAATATTTCTCCCAAATCTTGTTTTGTCCTACTCTAATTTATAATTATATTTCACGACTTCGTGAAAGAAAATTGAAAAATCAACAGAGCAAATAATTGTATCACATTTTTTTCTTGCCACACATTAGTACCTTCTTTGGTATGACCAGACAAGACCGAAGCAACTCTTATCTTCTAACAATTATTTGAGAAAGGATGACATTGTAAGTGCAGGTGCTTTAAAAGGGCTCACATGTATACTCACATGGGTAGGTGTAATGGAAGAGAGGTTTGTGGTGGACAGAGTTCATTTCGGAAAATATACATTACTGATTGAGTAGTAGAGAAATATCTAACGTGGATTTATTTTTTAATGGGTAATTGATGCAATACTCTTCTAAAGTTTGCCTGTTTAGTGGAGTACTCTAATACTTTTTTTTGCCGCAAAATCCCTCTAAATCATCCAAATGTTGCGAAAGACTCTCTACCATCTATATCTATTAGTTTTGTTGTTTGTAAAATGGATTTGAGTGATTATTTTAATAAATCAAACTTATCAACCTTATCAAAATTGGACGGAGTAACGGCAAGGGATTGAGTCAAACACACCATAAAATTGAAAGTTAAAATGCAAACGAAAATGGACAAAATAACACCAAGAAAAAAGAATGCAAAGTCGAGATAAGAGTTGAACTCTTTGTCCTTAAGTCGATTTGCCTTCGGATGATGGTAATCAACTTCTAAGATACAACGACTACATTCTTATATTTGTAACATTTCAAAACACAAGAACAATGAACCAAAAAGATGGCTTCTGTACTCCTTTCGAATGAAATGAAAAAATCGATTTTTAATCAGAATTTCGACTAAAGAAATATGATTTTTATGTTATGCTATGATTGCATATGATTGGAATGGGTTAAAGGACATTCAAATGATTTTATTTATAGAGGAGGAGATGATGTGACTGAAGAGATACGTCCAAAAACTCAGCAACATTTGCTAAGGGTCGCAGCCTTTGTTGTCGCTCGAGCGACAGTCTTAGGTGCTGAAAATTCGATTTTTTTCCCTCCAACTTTAGACCAGAGTTTCTCATTCATCCGGAATTGGTTTGAGATTCCAAATATAATACGATCATCTATTCATAATTTGACAATCGGATTAAATCCGAATATTTGATCGAAATTGACACGAAAGTCAAATTTCACACTTCATGGTTTCATACATAACCATTTTTTCTCTTTTTAAACCAATTTTCAACAAGTGCATCCGTTAAAAATAGTTTAGAGGGCCAAATGAAAAAAAACTCAGGGCAATCCCGTCTCTTCAACTCTCCACTTTCACTTAAGAGCATCTTAGACAAATTCATGGAGGAGGAAACCAATTATACACTTTCCCTATAAATGAAAATAAAATGGATGTTCTTCACAATGCATGAATCTGCACTTTACTAGGCAGATGACTAACAGTCACAGGCTTCAGATTTTGAGAACTCTTCCTCCATTTTTTAAGTTCTCAATATATTATAAAATCAAGCACATATTCATGTTAATTTTTTTTATGTTCCTAAAACAATCGAAGTTCTCTTAGTAAACCTCCCCTCCTAAGCACTTCGCAATGGATGTTGTACAGACGTGGAATGGAACTTGAGATGAAGCTAAGTTTTTAGTTTATTTAAAAGCTGGGTGTTTGGTTTATTTTGTGGTTTTGTTGTAATGTAGGTAGTGAATGGTGAAAATTAGACTATATTATTTGATTTTCATATAGTGTTGTATCATGAAGTGTTCTAATATAATATAAGTTGGAGTTTTTTAGTTTTGTAGTGGTCTGAAATTGAGATGTATATCTGTATTGAAAAAGAAGAAGAAGATTGGGTTAACTGTTCAAATGTATGTGAGCAAATCAACCCTGAAATTGGTAAATTTCGCTTAATACAACCCTAAATTTGATAAACTTTGCGTAATACAACCCTGAATTATAGAACTAGAAGCAGAAAGACCAAAAATCACTTATAAAATTGTATACTGCTTCAATAACATAGTTATTTTACAAACTTACATCAAATATCAACTTATTTATCTAAAAATCGAAATAAAAACGTGAATATTGAACTTACCTATGTGAAATTTAAGTACAATGGCGTGCAGAGACTTCTCCTGTGTACACCAACGTGAAATTTGTGTATTGATTTTGAATTATTTGGTGGATTATTGAGGTTTCTATGTTGATTATGCCTCTTGGTTCCTATCCTACTTCTTTTAATCAAACACGATCTTAAGTAAATGTGTGGAGTTGAAGAGACAAAAATGTCCTTTGAGTTTTAATTCATTTTGACCCTTTAAACTGTTTTTAACGGATAAACTGAAAAATATAAATGACGGGGGATCTTTTGCAACATTTGGGTGATTCAGAAGGATTTTGCGCCAAAATGAAAGGTTAGAAGGTATTCCGTCAATTATCATTTCTTAATTGTCTAGTTCAAAATTTCAAACAATATCGTCATAGTATATTATTTGTGAGTGTGTAGCCTTTAGTATGATTGAGTATTGTAATAATGTAAATAATTTCCACCATGTCAAGCATCAAGCAATGTGGTTTCTTATGAAAATCAATTATCATTTTGGTGAAATTCACTCCAAAAATTATTATGTTCATTTATGCAAGTAAATGTACAAATGGCTTAATCTTTAGTATGATTGAGTATTGTACTATTTCCACCATGTCAAGCATCAAGCACTGTGGTTTCTTATGAAAATCAATTATCATTTTGGTGAAATTCACTCCAGAAATTATTATGTTCATTTATGCAAGCACAAGTTACCATATAATTATAGCATTATCCAAAGCATGTAATTTAACTACTGATACTTTCAACCAAATATACCCTTTAAGTAATCTAAACAATTTAATATCATTATTTGTTTTGGCCTGAATCCGTCCCTGAGAAAGAGTAAATTATAAGATGACCAAAGAGAGACTCGTGATTATGACAGTATTGTCATCTTGCAACCCCTACACTGATCAAAAGACTAAAGGTCTCATCAAATTAGGTATGGGTAAAATTTTAAAAGAAAATGAATTTAGAAGAGGAAGCCTATTATTTCTATATTTATTAAGGTAGGGTTTCCACTTTCCATGATGATTTCAAAGCTGCAATCTTACTCCAATAAGTGCTCAGCTCTTTGAGGAAGAATTTCAAGTGCTTTTATGAACTTATTATTGTTGTTATCATTAAATATTTGATGTAGTAATCATTAAATATTTCTGCCTATTGATGGTTGATTGTTGCTTATGGAAGAAGTTTGAGTAACTAAAGCTCAATATATTATGGTTGCTTGAAATTGATGTGTTGCCTATGTATTATACTTTAACAAAGTTGTATGTGAGTTTATGAAAAATGTGATACATATGTTTTAGACTTTTAGTATTCTTTATAAAGAATGAAAAATGGTTATGCCAACTGGCGGCTTGAGGATGGACCGCGTAGATATTGTCTAATAGTGTTACAATAGTTGTCTTATCGTGGTTAGATGAGGTTACACTAGATGTTCGAGAACATCTAGTGACCACATGTTCAAAAAGCATCGTGGGAACATGAAAGCTATGACGAATGCATTTAAGGGCTCAAATTATTAAAATTGAAAATATATCTATGTAAACTCTATTTATAACCTTCGACTATACATAGTTGTTCAAAGTATTGAAAGTGTTGTTTTTATTTAAATGTGAATTTAATGAATGTAAAATCATTAAGGACTCGGAACATGTTTAGTTGAATTTAAAAAAAATTACTTTACTTTTCACTTATTGGAAACAAAAATTGAAATAAGTAACTTAACAAATTTGTTTGATAAAATAAATAACTTAAAAGTAACTTATTGTGTACAACTAATGCATACTTTTGTCGTGGTGTCAAGAAAATCCAATTTATGATAAATAGATGAGGTGGCCATTCAATTGGTCATCTAGTAACACAAATCTCTCCTCTGAATTAGCAACATACTTTAGACCCTTTTCTTTCATTATAAGAAAAGTCAATACCAAACTCATGCCAAGTGTTTACATTTAATTATTCAAATTTTATCATTACTTCAATTTTATGGTAAAAAACCTAAGTCTCAATTAAATTGACTGTTGAACATTTAATTACTTAATTTTTATAAAATCACCCCCCAAAAAAAAAAGAATAAGAAATATGAGACAACTTCTCGAGTCCTTTTCAACAGTTTCAATATATTCCTGCTCATTAGAGGGCAATAACATTTATTTACTTTTCAACATCTCGACATCGAAGTATCATCTTGATTATGGGATACACCCTAGTTAACCATGGCCTACTTTTGACTTAATTCGAGATGTTGCACAACTTAATGACTAATTGCTAGTAGGGAACGTTCCGAACGAGACATATACATAGATGTCACAAACTTTTATATATTGGTCGTCCGTCATAACCATTTTCTTTTCTTTTAGTCTATCATTCCTTTCTTCAAATTGAATACTTACTAACACAATGTTTATGGGAACGAACATAGTATGCGCTTGTTCGATAGTTTTTTTAAGTTGTGAGATTTACGATATATAAAATATGTGGATAAAAAATAACCAACTTCAATTATGATTTAAGTTTACCAGACATGCTCATATTCCGAAAGAAAGAAAAGAAAATGCTACGTATATGAATCTCACCAAGAACTAGGAATAGAATTAGAATTGTGAATGGAATTACCAGCTCATTCCAACCCCAATAATTTCCGGGTCAATCGCATTCCTATATAAGTGCACAAACACATAAAAACTATTTTCACATCATACATATTCTTCTTACACAAATTTAAATACCATTTAGCCATTAAAATACCACCAAATACTTATAATCAGCTAGCAAAACATCCATCAATGGCAGACTTTGAGAATTCTCAAGAAATTCCTAAAGTCATTACATTCCTCTCTTCCCTTCTTCAAAGAGTAGCTGAAATGAATGACGTTTTCCGACTTCCCGACTCGCAGAAAATCTCTATCTTCCATGGCTTGACAAGGCCTACCATTTCTGTCAACAGCTACTTGCAGAGGATCTTCAAATATGCAAACTGCAGCACTTCTTGCTATATCACAGCATACATTTATCTCGACCGGTTTACGCAGAAACAGCCATTGTTGCCTATCAATTCTTTCAATGTTCATCGACTGCTTATTACAAGTGTTTTGGTTTCTGCAAAGTTTATGGATGATATGTAAGTTTTCTTGACGCTTTAATAATCTCTTAAAATCTTATGAAAATTAGCGTTCTTTGAAGTACCAATTTTCTTTACTTCTTTTGACCCCTTCGATCCAGCAGTACTTAAGAGACTATTT
Source organism: Fraxinus platypoda (assembly GCA_903798405.1). Taxonomy (NCBI): domain Eukaryota; kingdom Viridiplantae; phylum Streptophyta; class Magnoliopsida; order Lamiales; family Oleaceae; genus Fraxinus; species Fraxinus platypoda. The sequence continues at coordinate 5,979 of CAIGRT010188509.1, read as the reverse complement.
GAATGTTTGGTGTATTCATAGGACCAAAGAACAAGAAGAAGTTAAAAAAAAATTCGATGTATTATACACGGTACAATACTTTTTATGTTGTGTAAGAGTTCTTACTTGTGCTTTTCGTTTGATCCAACTAGACTCCTTTACCGGAGCTCACGGCGTGTCTAGGGATATTCCTAAAAGAGTCACTCTAAGTAGGCATTTCACTAGTCAAAATTTCTCGATTAGAGAAGTGCGTCTCAATTCATTGTGATATCATAGTTACATCGTTGTCATCGTCTTCTTCTAGTTTTTTTTTTTTTTCCAAGTGATGGGACTGAGTTTCAGTTTTCAAGATAAATTATTTTTTTATTCTTTATATGTTTTTGAGTTTCACATTCAATGTTTGGGAAAAATTTGCTCCACGCCACTTCCTCAAACTATGTTCCCTTGTTCCAAAACCGGTCAATTCCCCCCAGAGATTTCTGATCTGTGTGTTAAATGAGGTGGTCAAACTAAAAAATAAAAATAAAAACAATTCGTTTGAGTAAATTTAGGTAAAATGGGTCATTTGGAAACACGTTTTGAAGACATGTGAAATTCATTATAATTTTATCTAATAGTGTGAAACTCATTATGATCCACTAGACAAAGACACCTAATATTTGGTGTCCCTTGTCTGGTGGAACAATGTCAGAGATTCAAAGCATTATTACATGTAAATGTACAGATAGAATACGAGTTTTTGAAGCCAACCCAAACCATGTGAAACTCTTCATTTTTTTAGCCAGTTGTGTGAAATTCGTTATGTTCCACTAAAAAAAGCCACCTAAGATTTGGTGTCCTTGTACGTGTTGAACAATGTTAGAAGTCCAAAGCATACGGTTTTAGATGAGATATATATATTATAAGAATAGATGAAGAGATCTTTCTTCATCGATCCTTTTTATTTCTCGTTTTTCGACAGTTCAAAATATTGTTTTCGAGTTTGACAAAGTAGGGAGAAAATGTCATAACAAGTACATGATGATAGTGGGTGGCCATGAGTGTATTTCTTCCTCTCCTCTATATCACCATATCTTCTATTTCAAGAAATCAAATTATAAGAAATTGCCACTATCAATATGTATGATAATGCTTCCTCTCCTAATCTATCAATTATAGCTTGGCTATGTATGATATTTTGTGAGCAATTACTTCATTTCGTTGCAATTTAGTCACTAGATTCATGGCGTTATTTCAACCAAGACGTTTTTATCTAACTTTGTTGACTTAACCTAATTTGGGTTCACTTTAGTTTTATTATTCCCTAACGTAGTCGAACATAATGACTCTATTAAAGCATAAGAATAGATCAAGCAACCTAATCTAGACAAAACAACAAATATCTCGACTTCTTTAAGTTTTTCAATTATGTTCAGTCCAACTTACTAAACATGTCGAATGATCTAACGAATATCCTATCGTATTTTGATTTGATAATCTTACTTTTAATGCAGATTTTACAACAATGCATACTATGCCAAAGTAGGAGGAATCAGCAGAGCAGAAATGAACCTTCTTGAAGTGGATTTCTTGTTTGGATTAGGGTTTCAATTAAATGTTACCCCCCAAACATTCCATACATACTGCTGTTATATTCAAAGAGAGATGCTGCAACATTCTCCTCCTCTACCTCTACACTTGACACCATCTTCAAATCTTGATCATTACTACATCAATGAAGATGGGCCCACACATCAAAATCAATTAGCACTTCAATTAATCCATAATATTGTTTGATTAATCACCAATAATTTTGTCAATTTGGTCGATGATCATGATGGGAATGCTAGATAGTGCTTTACTGTCATAATCGAAAGTCAAATTTGATAAGTGAAGCTTGAAGCGTTTCAGTTTTATCCATTTTACAGCTGAATGTATTGATCAGCTGGTTCGATTCATGATTGCATCTCTAAAACCTTTTCATACCTAATTCCACTTTTGCATTCAATTTTGAATATTTCATACCTCATTATTTAAAATGGCATAGAGAAGAATTAGAAAATTGGCCTTCTATTGTTACTAAAGCCTAATATTGAAAAAAGAATCATGCTACATCTACATAAAGATTGACACATTGGTTTACACCTTGGTGAGTTAACAAATTTTGGTGTATTGATTTTAACACCACCTTTCAAATCCCTTCCGAACACTAAATCCAATTTTCTTGAACAATGTCTTCCATTTACTCTCGAATCCTACTAATCTCTTATAAAAATCACCGTCGATACAAATTTGGAAAATTATGTTGAAGCAATTATAATCTCTTAAAAAGAGAAGAGAAAGAAACTAAGGGGTTGTTCTCTTTGTGTTTTAATTTTGAGTTTTGAATTCATTTTGAGTTTTGTGTTTTGAGTGTCTATTTTGAGATTGTTGAAAATGTGTTCTTTTTGATATTTTGAAAAATTCATTTGAAAACACCCAAAACACGTTTTGAAAATTTTGACTTGATTATAATTGAAAACACCCAAAACGACAAATTTGTCATTTTGGATTTTCTTTGTAAATTTTTAGTTTGTCTTCAAAATAGGAAAGAGAATGTGTTTTCACTGTTTTGAAAAATCGAAAACAGAAAACGGCTTAAAATGATAAAGAGAACAGACCCTAACCTCTTCTATGAATGTGCTTAATATTTGATTAATTTTGACTAACGTGCTTGCTGTTTTATTGTTGGTTTTAAGTTCATAAATTTAGTTCTCCATGAAAACCTTTATAAATTTTTTTTTTTTTTTTTAATGCAATCAGTAATTTGATAGCCCAATTTTTAAAGTTGGGTACGACAATCTCAGGTCCAACCCTGCATCACTAACACAGTAAATTGAACCCGAAAAATTTCCCAGAACTGCAACCAGCTAAAATTAGCTCTTAGTACTAATATCACTCATGAGCGATCCATCTTGAGAACTTTCACATACCTTAGATACAACATTATACACATAAATGTTGAACTACAAATGCTATCTATTGACAGCCATTTATATGTAACTTACATTATTCAGCATACTATTCGAAAATTTAGCCATAGCATCGAATAGCATCGTTGCAACCTTTGTCAGCCGATTGTTTGAAACCAAATCGTCCCCCCTTTTCAAGATATTGCTGGTGATACTCTTCGGCCCTGTAAAATTTCTTGGCAGGCAGAATTTCAGTTACGATCTTCCTATTCGAAAGCTCTTGCTGTTTATCCCTAGACTCCAGTGCTGCCTTTTCTTGTTCAGGTGTGTAGTAGTAAATTCCGGATCTATATTGGGTTCCGACATCATTCCCCTGTATAGAGCATAATGCAGTCATTAGTATGCACAGCCTAAAAGAAAGGATAAAAGGCACTCTTTTCCCACTTGTGGTTTCCAAAATGTACTGCCAAGCAACACAACTCTCTCATCAATTAACCCCGCCAAGCAGTAGCAAGAAAATTTTTGAGAGATGCTGAATTTTAGAGCTTCACAGTCACATCCAGCACATTATTCAAAACGAAATGATGAGCAGAGTGAGTGAATTTTTGTCGAGGCTTTTGCCACATTTCTGGTGGATTTTGACTGATTGTCAACAATTAAGAGAAGCAAATGTTTGCAGACATATCATGAGCGGGATAAGAGTTGAAGCATCTATGCACGTGTCAATCAGTAAAATGTAAATGGGACGAAAAGAGGACACTGATACACAATCTATTGAAAGGGTTAGTTGAAAATAGATTACAGCAATTGTGAGAAATTATGTAATCTCACCGAAAATTTTTAGAAGTAGAAAACCAAAGGGGCTATGGGTAGAGTCTTCTTGTCCTTGAAAGAATAATCAAATGGCCAACAATTAAGGCAAATGCAGATTTTGAGTTTCAACTCCACAAGGCCATGACAAGTGCAAGAATAAACACAAAATAATTATAAAACATCACCAGAAGCAGCAATTGCTGCAGTAATGCTGACTCTAATGACAACGGCATGCTTAAATTAACCATAATGCAATAATATCAATATTACTTATAAGTTACTATCTTAACTTTAATGGAGTTTTATTTTATCCAAATATCCATTACTCACACAAGTAACATCCAAATCTAAGAGAATAACAACATCTACAAAACTTCATGTCTTGGAATTCGAAACTTTCCACACTCATCAGACATGAGAACAAGAAAATTGGGTCCACCTGAGCACTCTGGCATCCTCATCCTCATCTGATTATATTACTATGAAACGAAATTAACCAAAAATCCCTAGTACTGCATTTGGAGACATGGAATTGGGTCCAAAAAATCAAGAAGAAACTAGTTGAATTGGTTAAACTATAACGCCTCAATTCCATTGCCCTAAATTTATTTTGTTCTATGAGACAGACAGCAAAATAAGACTCTGTTCACTGCAAATAAATAGTGAAAAGGCACAGTTTACTTCTACATTTATCGAAAAATTTCAACAACAATTTTACATCAAAAATTACTTTTCTATCGTGTTATTTAGTTAATTATGAAATATATGCATCAAAACAATTAAATCTACCAATATGGGGTTGAAAAGTAATAATTATGAGTAGAAATTTTCTATTAATTTTCCTCCAGGAAATTTCCATATCCAGTCGACCAAAATTTGAAACATCAAAGCAAAAATCAAATAAACTCTTCGATAGAAAAGAAAACTCCACAGTTCAAAAGCAATAATCATCTGATAAAAAACTCAAGACAATTAACTCATAATAAACAACACTCACCTGGCGATTAGGAGTTGTAGGATCATGTCTCGCCCAGAAAACATCAAGCAGAGTCTCATAACTACACTCCTCAGGGTCATACTGGACACGAACCACCTCCGAATGGTTCGTGGTAACAGAACAAACATCCTGGTACGTGGGATTGTGCAAGTGCCCCTGGGAGTATCCTACTTCAGTCTTGGTAACACCAGGCACTCTCTGGAAGGCCAATTCAACTCCCCAGAAGCAACCTGCCCCGAATTGCGCGAACTGCTGACCCGGAGCGGGTACATCATCGTCAGGTCCCTGCGCTATAGAAGAATCGGAAGAGGAATCCACGGGGGAGTCCGTGGAGTTACGCACACCAAATTTGAACTTGTAGAGCCAGCTCATTCTTGGAGAGGTGAAATTAATGGAAGGCTTTTTAGCGGTGTAGGAGGAAATAAAGGGTGTTCGAGGGTTTGAAGATGGAAGAAATGACGAAGAGGGTGGTTATGGCGGTGGGGATGGTGATTCTGAAGATCGTTCTGAGTGGAGATTAAGAAATATACGTTTCATTCCAATTTCTTGGAAAAATAAATTTTGTAGTAGGAATAATATTTTAAAGAACGTGTAATTAAATGAGATTTTTTTTATCCATAAAAATGAAAAATATTACTTATTCATCACATCAAACTATCAATTTTGAATTTCTATCTCTTGTGTGGGGTCCAATAACTATTATATTTTTCATTCTCATTCTACAATAATGAGAATCAAACAGGACCAAATATAAAATTATTTTATTAAAAAATGTATGATTTAAAATATATTTAAAAAAAAAAAATGAGAATCAAACTTGGACTTAAATAGAATTATTTTGTGCAATTTCGTGAGAAATTGAAGTTTAATTTTAAAAAATCAAAGTGAAAAATAGTTATTCAATTAAAATAAATTACAATTACTTGATTAAAAAAGTATAGTTAGTCGGAATTGAATTTCCTCTCAACATAACATTATACTATCAATTTTTGTCAACTTTTGTTTTATGCGATATAGATGTGAGAGGTTACGTAAACTTCACACAAGTCAATTTCGTATTTCATTAAACAACAAATCAATTACGAAACCTACATTAAAAACACCAAATGGAAGCTAATTGACTTTGGGTCTTTGCGACAAAACTTATAATAAAAAGTACCCACCATATTTCGAAAAAAAAATAAAAAAAAATTGATGAACTATGCAGTTGAAAAGTTAATAAAAACACCAAATATATTAACATCACATCTTTTAATAAGG
>CAIGRT010188477.1:0-18380 GCA_903798405.1 Fraxinus platypoda | reverse complement strand
TTTTTTTTTTTTTTTTTCCTTTGGATTTAAGCCATAAACTATTTATCTATTTCAATTTACTATTCATAACATTATGTTATTTTCAGTTATCAAAATATGACAATTTTGTCATTCAAAGTAACGATATTGTTTATCGATTGATAAATAAATAAAATTTATGGAATATTACAATATTCCCTCCTTATAAAATTTCGTCCTCGAAATTTACTTGAAAATTTCTAGATATTTTTCGCTTATAGTCGATTCACGTTCCTAGGTGACCTCTTCCACTGCTTCACTTTTCCATAAACTTTCACCAATGAAATTGACTTGTTTTCTAGACCCAAGATTTTAACAGGCTATTCCTTCATGGGTTAAGTCAGGTTGTAAATCATCTGGGATGTCTTTTAACACATGAGATGGATTTGGCATGTACTTTCGTAACATGGAGAAATGAAATACATTATGCACTCAATCTATTAAGTTGGGAAGTTCCACTTTATAAACTACAACTTTTACTCATTCACGAATTTTTAAAGGACCAATAAATCTTGGACTGAGTTTTTTCTTTCTTCCAAATTGCATTGTCCTTTTTTTGGCGCGATTTTCACAAACACTTGATCTCCTATATTAAATTCTAGTATTCGTCTCCTTTTATTGGCGTAATAATCCATTGTCGAATTTATTCTATTCGTTGCATTTCATGTACAATTTCAGGGACAATTAATTGTCTCTCCAACTTCATCCCAATACAAAGGTGATCTACATCTTGTTCCATATAAATCTTCATAATGAGGCACGTTGATTGATTAATGATAACTATTGTTACACGAAAATTCCATTAATGGTAGGTATCGACTCCAATTGCCTTAAAAGTCCATCACTCGTGCCCTCAACATACACTTCTTCAAGTGTTTGTATTGTTCTTCTGAGGGTGAAATGAGGTACTGAAATTTAATCGACTTCTTGACGTAGACTTCTCCAAAAAGTTGAAAAATTCTTGGGTCTCGGTTGGAGACGATAGAAATTGGATCTCTGTAGAGTCGACCAATTTCGCAAATATATAATTCAGCAAAGCATTTCATTTAATACGTAGGTCGAACTGGGAGGAAATGTGCCAAGTTAGTAAGCCAATCAACTGTAACCCATATAACATCATGATTATTTGAGGTTCGAGGCAATCCTACAACAAAGGTCACAGTGATTCTCCATGTTACAAATATACATGCTCGAACCATCTCACATGTAAAAGACATCCCAGATGAATTGCAACCATACCTAACCTATGAAGAAAAGCCTATTGAAATCTCGGCTCGAGAAGTCAAACCAGACTCACTCTTTTACCATTCAATAAGAATTTCCTCGGAAGATTCCTTCACTATAAGAATTTCCTCTAGTGGCCTAATTTTTGTAATTTGGACTTGACTTGAACAAACTGGAGATAATAATTTCTAGGGAAAGTCGTAATTTGACGTCTTAGAATAGTCAATTGACCAAGTCAAAACTCTTAAAAAACAGTCTATTGATTACGGGCATCAAATATGCAACTCCATCATAAATAGTGGCAGAGTACATTTAAGGCCCTGCTTGATATGATTCTCCTTGGAACTCATTTTCAATCACATTCTTCAATAAAATAATATTACACGTAAATCCAAAAAAATATATATATATTTTTTAACCACATATTTTCCACCATATCACATCATAAAATGCATTCTTTCTAAAATATGTGCATCAAACACCCTCTAACTTTGATAAATTTTTATAGTATAACATATGATTAATAATGCAAAACGTGGCACATGTATTTGGAAACATGTGACCTAGTGAATCCTTCAACCTTCCTCCCAGTCAATGTCATCCTCGTCCTCATCCCCATCTGAAGCTTCTGCTTCTACATTTAAGTCGTTAACTTTGAAATTCTTGGCCATGTTACCTGAAATAAAGCGTACACATTAGCTCTGTTAAACAGAGTTAAACCAAAATTAAAATAATGCACCAATAAGTTGAATAGAGTATCTACAAGACCAGATTGTATGTTATCTTTCAAGAGGATAAAGTACGAATATACCCAAAGCCAAGTGCCAAGGAGAAACAATAAAAAGCAATAAAACAAGTTGTAGAATAAAGAACATAATACAAAATTTCTTCCATGCCGCATGCATATTATTATACAGGACTTTCATATTTGTTGTCACCAAAATGAGCAAGTCAAACTTCATGCACATGGAGGAGTATTTTGTAAAAATCCAGAATAGTGAATCATATAACGCAAAACTACTAATAATATTTTGCCTCACTGCAACAAGTGTATTATTTAATTTCAGATACGACACAACGGGGATATCTACACCAGCTAGACAGTGAGATATTTTAAAAACTTGAATTTTAGAGACTTGTATATAGTTTTATCATGTTTTGTGTGTCAAAGCATTCTTGTCACCGATAGCTTCAAAGTCCAAAAAATGTGTAAAATAAGTCAAAATAGGAACCTTTGAAGGCAAAATAATTATTCCCAACGGACTGCTAAAAAATAAAGTTAAATGCATGTTGATAATACCTGCAGGAGGTTCCTCATCCCATTCAACATCATCTCCGTCATACTCATCCCCGCGCTTCGACTTCATTCCCACTTGGCGCTCAGTAGGGATGGCAACCCCATTAGAGGTGGTTGCATTTGACATTTGTTGTTGGTTGTCATCATGTGCTTCTTGTTCATGTTGCCGCATAAGTAAAGCAGCATAATAAGCTTTAACATATTCATCCTACAACATACAGAAAATCTCAAATAAGATTTCGAGAACATTATAATCATAAAAATCTTTACTTATTTTTTAATTTATCGAAATAGAGAATATAAGGTTACAAAGAAGAGTAGGAATTGATGATGGCTTACATGGAACGTTTATATATGAAGTATATAAGAAAACTGAGAGGAAAAGAAAAATAACAAGTTTGTAAATCTAAACATACCTGTATATTCTTCACATCATCTTTTTCATCCGTAGGCTTTTTATCATCGGATGATTCTACAGCTGTTGAACCACCAGCCATCTTTGCCTCTTGCTGGGTCTCTCCACGCTGCTCATCTGTAAGTTTCATTCCTTTCCTTATCATCCAAGGAGGCAAAACTTTCATAGGTGCATTTCCATTCTCCGATTTAATGTTCTCTCCTTTTCCATCAATACCAGAGAAAGCAACTTCAACCTGCCAAAACAAGTTTCGGGTGTTCACCATCTGAATTTCTTTCACGTCAATAATAGTTTCTTATAATCATATATCTATAATATATTAAATATCATGTCAAGTGAAAATTATTTTTTTAGACGATTATAACCCTACTACAATTCAATTATTTCAATAGTACATTACTTTTCGTTTTTCAATATGTATTTAATTTACAAACTGTAATAAATACTACAAAATCCTTGTTCACGCATGTATTCCCTGTTATTAATTCTTAATTAATTAACACTCACATTCATTTAATTAATATTAATTAGAATTTCACATTTACATTTACATTCACGTCCATGCCCCTATTATTAATTCTCAATTAATTAACATTAACATTCACATTCATTTAATTAATATTTTTTAGAATTTCAAATTCAAGAATGCAGTTCATTATTCACGTTCATGTATATTAATTAACATCCAGATTCACTTAATTGGAAATTAAATTATATTCATTTAGTATAAATGATTTAACATTTATTGTCACGTATATATTTTTTAGTATTAATTCTAAATTAATCAACATTCACGTTAATTCATGGATCGTATGTCATTTATCTTCATTTATGCAATTAGTTGTTATTCTAATACTCACACTAAAGTATGCATTTCACTATTTACGTGCATGTATAATAATTAACATTTNTATTTGTCATTTATCTTCATTTATGCAATTAGTTGTAATTCTAATACTCACATTCAAGTATGCATTTCACCATTTACGTGCATGTATAATAATTAATATTTATTTTCAGCGACTTGCATCTTTCTCATATTTAGATCAAAATGGCAAATGAGTGGTCGAATATTACTTTTACAACAATTATAAAACATTTCAGAATAACGTGCAACACACATTCAACTCTGACTAGTATAATAAAATGCTTCCATCATAACTATTAGTAGTCATCTAATAAGAAACTGCCAAGAACAATTTAAAAAGTGTAATACAAATCCACGTCATCCTTATTTCAAAAGAAAACAAATCAAACGCTTAGGGTTATGAAAACGACGTGGCTATTTAAACCATCCATAGATTAGAAAAGGTGAAAAATATACAGTAGTGATAATAATTCCATCCAAACCTCGGGCTCAAGCATAATACCTTTCAGCTAATTATTATTATTAATTTTTTTTAGCATCCAAAAAAACTTTCATGCTTCAAGTTATTGCTTTCTGATTTCAGGGGATCAGCCGTCATAACCCAATAATAGTACCAATAAGACTCTCCTAAACCTCAAGAGTCAAGACATGACATAATCAGACTAACAGAATTCAGACACGTCAGAACCATATTTCTCTTGGACTTTTGCAGGAAAATCCAAATTTAACATAGCAAGCTTGCTTTGACATATTCATGCAGATAAATACATTATGGTGATTGAGTATGTATATCAAAATTCAAAGACTGGTGCCCTAAAAAACTACTTTACAAGAAATACATGATTAGACAATAAAGAAGCACAAACTCCTTCCCTCACCCAAAATTTGACAGTAACCAATGATATTCTTAGGCGAATGTCTGGTGCCCTAAACTTTCAATAGAAAACCAGCTATAGTACTTATTCAATTACAATCTAATGTAATTGCACATGAAAAATCCTAGCATGTACAATGATGTTTCGAACAACAAAACACGAGTTCTATGAGAAATGATTTTCACCCTTTTGCTATGATTCTGAAGGCATAAATGACGTTCAATATATTAGAACGGTAAGGTGAGGGATAACTTCTCAGGGATATCACGAGAGATGAGGAAGCAAGATGACCAAAGGCAATCTTGGGTACAACATGTTATGTAATGATGTTGGCCATTATAATAGTTATGGCTATGCATGAGCATAGCAATGGTGAAGAGGAGCAAGAAAATGATGCCAAGACGAAGATTTCAACCATATTGATGCTATATTATCTTCCATAAAAGGATGAATTTTTTTTTTTTTAATGATCCTGTGATATGTACTCTACGATAGTCAAATTCATATTCATTTCCTGTGCAATGTCTTTACTTATGGAGCCTTTAGCTTTGCATTATGAGCATCGAAGATCGGTTATTCCATAGTCTCATGGTCGATTGTCAAGAATTCCTAAGGTTTGAAGCTCTGGATACATTAAAGTAAACCTGTTGAGGCTACGATTTGGAAGCTAACAGTTATGGTTTGAGAATCACGTTTTGAGTTGTATACTAACTTATAATGTTGTAAACTATTGTTGTCATGTTGAAGTTCACATACATTCTAGAGTTATTTATGATCAAAAAGTTACTTTCATTGTAAATCTAACATAGTTTGGGAAATATGGGTTATATGTCTCCATGCCTCTAGGTTATACGGAAGTTATTTTGCGTGTTTCTATTAGACTTTCTTTAATTAGATATTATGATTAGTGGGCCTGACACGGACATCAAAATATGTAACCCATGCTCCATTTTCGACTCCCCCACTTAGCCTAAGTGTAAAAAAAAAAAAAAACAAGAATAATATAAAAAATTGGTAATCTTTTAAGCAAAAGGGGAGAAGGCTGAGGAGCTAGTCACCTTTGTCTCTCCAATATAGGGCATAGGCGTTCCACCAAATCCAAACCCCTGTGAAGATTGAGAAGGATCATTCTCATGATCTCCATTTGCTGCTCGGCCAGCAGCATTCTGAAGTTCCCAAGCTTGAAGGCTTCCAAATTCAGGTACAGTCAAGTCCTTCACTCTTCCAAGTTGATCCATCAATGGTTTCAGTTGTTCCTGTAAAAAATTGATTCAAGGAAAAATGCGTGGAAGACACAAAATCCAGACAATGCATTTGAAAAAATAGAGGAGATTGAAATGGTTTTCAACTATCAATTGAAAAATTGTACAACTTAGTGAACGAATTACCGCAAACGGATGTTCATATTAGTAATGTCTAAAGAAGCTGGTCGTGTCTAAGATAGTTTACGACAACAGCATTCGTGACTAGTTCAGAATAGCAGATGTAATAAGCAAGAAGGAATCTCCCGAATCCATTTGGCTACACTAGGTCATTATCACATGCGCACTACTGAAGAACAAGAGCATGAAACCGAGAATTCCGCTCATTGTAAACAGACTAGCCATTCCATGGTTCCCATTTGTTCATCCTCTCACAGGATGAACTATCCTCACTTTATCATCAAAAGGACATTCAGGTGCTGACCTACACTCCATCTTCATAATAGAGCACTAGTTCAACTGATTTGATATGACCAAGCTACATGCATAAATTTACTCCAACACGGTCTTCATTTGTTGGCATACATAATCTTCACAAGGTATAAGACATTGCAATTTGCATGCTGCTAAGCCATGTTAATTTTGGTCTACGTCTCCCTCTCATAAAATGTTCTTTTAGGCTTTTACATTGCATTGTTCTTGTGGATCAGAAGTTATTTTGGTCCACACAAGATGTATCGGCCACCTAGTTGTCATTCCCCTAGCTTGTGGGTAGGAGAAAATTTCCAATGTATCCAAAAAGAGATTACCCCTTTTCCAAAATTTTAAAGTGTGAATTCTTAATATTATTGATATATAATAGTGTTGCAACCATTTTCTCATCTTGTTCGATCCCAAATTCTTCACAAACTACCTTTGAGTTCTATCATCTGAAAACTAGGCCATTCCAATCAAATGCTCTTCAAGTTAGCATTTGTTTCTCGAACGCACTTTGTCCATACTTGCTTTTTGGGAGGTTTCACAAAAGAAAACCCAAGGTGTGACGAGATTTGAACGACTTTCAATCTTGAAAAAGATTAACTAATGACTCCCTTTTAATAAACTACAAGGCTTTATTGCTCGATGTTCGTGTTATGTGCCTCCAGTGTGACGAGTCACGTTGCACTTTTTGCAAAAGAGTTATGATCACAATTGTCATAACTAGGAAATTTATCATCCTCCACCTTGTAGGCTACTGAAGATTGACTTGTATCTAAGTAAAAATGATTGCAACCATTTTGTTTTTATAAAATGAAAAAGGATAATTGCAGTCACGGTCCCAAACCTTTCAAATCTTTATAGTTTTTCCCTAATCTTTCATTTATTGCATCATTGGTCCCAAACCTTTTAATTCAAGTGTGTGTGACTGGACGGCAAATGGATGAATTCCGTCCAAATCGCCATCAGTTGACTAGAAAAATTGACTGTGTCCACATATTGACCAAATTTAAAAGAGAAAAATGATAATCTATCTATTTTCCACATAAAATAATTAAATAAAAACCAAAAAAGGCAAAAATAATAATAATAATAATTATCTCTTTCCCCAACCTTACCCTGCCCCACCCACCACACGCTGCCACCGCCACCAAAAAAGGGAATTTATTACTTATAACACATCCTAATCCAAATAGGGCTTGAAAAATTACCACAAGAAAAGCTTTTCCTACGCTTTCACTTCCAGTACATAGACGACACAATAATAACCCATCCATGGCACAAAACCATTTGCCTCAAAAGCAAGCCAATCAAATATTCATAAACAATTACCATCCAATTCACATACTTATAGTGCTAACTAAGCACGAAATTTGATTATAGAATACTCCAACAAGAAAAGCGGTCCCACTTTCTTTAGCTCTAATTTCCTACGAGTTCTACAATCCTCTGCCTGTAAACCACCGCCTTCAGCAAGCCCTCAGCAAGCCCGGGATTTTTCTTGCCACTTCTCCTTCACCTATGTATTATGGGCTATGGGTTTCAGATTTTACTAATTTTTTCTACTACTATCAATCTGTTTTGAGTTCTCCAAGATAGTTGTGCTTTCATGGTCCAGCTTATTTTTTGAAAAACTTTGGTGCAGAGATAAATATTTAGTGCAGTCTGATAGCGTATATGTGTTTTCAGCTCCAAAATATTGATGACGAAATGATGAAATAATGTCTTTTGGTTTGGTTTCAAAAGAAAAATTTCTTTTTTACTAAGAGCATTCAGTTGTTTGTTTTTGGTTTTTTAAGACAATTGATTTAGGAAGGAGGGGTAGAGGGATTGGGTGGTGGCAACGGTTTGTGGTGGTGATAGGTGGGTTGGATTTTGGTTGTGGTGGATTGGGGTGGGTTGGTGGGGATACGGTGACGTAAGGAGGAAGGTGAAGTATTCTTCTTTAATTTATTTTCTATTTTTTCGGTTGGTTTTTTATTTTTATGTGAAAAATTGTAAAGGTACAATTTTACCATTTTAAATTTCGTCAAGATGTGATTAAATTCAACTTTCCTAATCAACTCATAACGATTTAGATGGAATCCATCTATTTGTCCTCCCCAGGCGCACACTTGAAAGGTTTGGGACCACAGGTACAACAAATGAAAGGTTAGGACAAAAGTTGCAAAGATTTGAAAGGTTTGAAACAGTGGTAGCAATTATTCCAAATGAAAATTAGGCGAAGAAAAACAAAATCATGGCAAAACATAGAGTTCTTGATGAAGAAAAAAATTGCCTAGCAGAAGAGAATAGTTCTATTCAGGTATACAATAAATTTTAGTAACTAGAAAAATTCTTTTGATAAATCTCTTAAGATCTTCACCAAATGAAACGGTCAGAAAAGCCCATTTCATCCCGATTTTATTTTATCTCCATCTTCCTCTGGGTAAGAAACTAAAAAGAACATAAAATAGTATATATGAACAATTTTGATGAGAATGACCATAAAAATTGGCCAGCAATGCAATCCCCAAACTTTACATGGCTGGCTGGGAAAAAGATTCCTTCCCTAAACTCCTCAACGCTAGGAAACCAAACACAAATCTGTGATATATTTCCAGAGGATGTAGGTGGTTTACCGACAAAAATTACCAAAATACACCAAAAGAAGGCCAGGATTGTTATCTCTTTGAAACAATGAAAATATCAGATTAACAAAAATTCATGGCTCCTAGAGTTTAAATAGGACGCCTCTTAGTACTTATATATGTGTGTATTTCTAGGTAAAACAAATACCTAGAAGATCTAAAAACTTGCTTCTCACTCGCTTCTTGGTTTCCACTCAATGCTCTTTCTCATACTACAATAATTTAAATAAACACCAAAGCCCACACCACACACAAAAAAATAAAATCGAGAAAAATAAAACTCTCATAATTTTGATCTAGACAATAAAAATTAAGGCAGAGCAATCTCCCTTTCAGTGTATAAGCAAAGATGGTTGAAACGTACCAAACCAGGAACAAATATGAACTCAAAAGAGGACAAACCTCCATTGTTTGTAACATATCTTTCAACTTTTCATGGCGCCGTCTCCTAGCATTGTCATCTCCATCTCCCAGTTCTTGGGCAGCTAGTTTGTCAGCTTCAGCCACAAGTACCCCATCGCAACTCTCACAGTGGAAGTATTCATCGTGCGGGGAAATCAACCGGAGCGCATCCAGCGCAGTGTATCTGGACTTCCGTTTCCAATCAATTATGAAATAAACAAAAAGAGGAATCAAAGAGAAGACATGCCAGTAGCAGAAACAGATACCTTTTACTGCAATTGGGGCATATGTACTCCTGAACGGTGTTCTTGCTCTCTAGTTCATCCTTTAGCTTTTTCTTCATGCGGTGTAATCTGTACCTTACCACATCATATATCTGCAAACAGTTTCTTTACTTTCAAATTTCATTCATAGAGTGACAGTGAATCTAGATTCATCTAACAACTTTTAAGCAATATCAACAGTACGCAAATTGTTAAGAGTCGTAGATAATGACAACTAAATAAGAATGAACTATTCAAAACCTGAGAACAGAAATTAACATATCACATTCAATACCCAACCTATTTCATGAAATGTAAACAGTAAGCCACATTAAGCCAACTAACATGGAAAAACTTTCACCAGAAGGAACAGGAATGCAACTGAATTTTCCAATGTGACATAAATTAAGGATTTCAGTTGATAAGAGCTCAAAACATCAATAAAATATCAAACTTTCAAACTAGTACATGAATCAAGGAAACTACTCTACCACACTCAATGCAAAATGATTTGAGATGGATGCTTTAACACGGGAAGCAATTGTGTCTTATTTATACCCTCCAGCCCCCCAGGGCCCAGATTTCATCTATTGTTGCACCTTGTTGCTATCCAAGTTGAAGCGAGATTGCAAGTGTTGGAAAATGCACAACAGTCAAATATTACCTCAAAAGAGCATTTTGAACCTTGGTAGCCATTACTTAATAGCCAATTAATCTTGTTCTGTCTTCCATCTCCTATGCCATTCATTTCTCAGGTCTTCTGTCTTCCACCTTTCTTTCCACTCTCCTATCTCCCACTCTCTTGGTGTTTTTAATCTTTATTTCTCCTGATGATTCGTTCATCTTTATTCTCTCGTTTCTTCTTTTATTTTTATTTTTTTCTTTAATCATTCAAATTAATAACATAAAGTGGACTTGAGGAGCTATACTGGTGCTTGATAAGGCTCCTAATTGCTGAGAATTCGTCAAGATTCAGGAATAACTTTGTAGCAGAGAAACTCTTGGGTCCTAGCTTCGCTTCTCCATAAAGTAAATGTCAGCAACTCATTTCTTTTCTAAAGAACTGAATTAACTTATTTCAATTATGTAAACACGATCCAGATGGCAGTATTTCAGCTTATTAACAGTAACCTGCCATTCATGGGTTAATTAGAAATTGAGGTTGAATTGGATTTCGGTTTGCTCAACTCGTTCCTTTGAACCTGGGATATATTTCTATTGTACAGCCAGCAGGAGGAGGGAGCAGAGCTACAAACCTGTGCATAATCTAGGCAACAATATGAATGAGTATGCAACTTAAGTTTTTCATCTCCTTCTCTTCCGCCTGGTTGACCATCTCCCGTGGCAGCTACAGCAGCACTGTATATTTTTGCACCTTTTGCAGTCTACAACAATATCAATTAGGCAATATCAGAAACAACATAACAGACAACAAATGGCTAAAGCTAACTACAGAGCAAGACATACTTCAATGCAGAACACAACTAAGAATGATCGCCATTGAAACATTAAATTTGCAAATAAAATTGACTAGCTTTGAGAAAACGAAGTGAAAACTTGGTAGTATGTCAAGAGAAATTGATTTTGAAACTACTGAATCTAGACAACTGGCGTTTTAAGAATCAATTTTGGGTTTTTCTAAGAAATGAATGTGAAGATACTTAATGCGAAATTTTTACATTAAATCCTTCACTTCTAATTATACCTTAGAAAATATTTAATAGCAAATGTTTTTGCTGTAATTGTTCAAGGGTAGCAAGTGCAGCTAGCACATAAATTAAACCTGAAAGCATACTTAAAATGTGGGGTAACATATAACATAAATAAGGTATGACTGTTCAGGTTTGCAACAAAAGTAGATCCAAGTTCGATTTTGGAATGCGATATTTCACGTTTGCATGGCTCAAATAGTAACATATCTGAACTGGACTGCCAAACATCATTAAGGTTAGGGAGAAAGAATGGAGGTAACCCAACTTTGAGCAAAGTTAATTTAGTCACTCAAAACTTTTTTGTTCCAAACTCATCACTGAAGTTTCAACTTCATTTCAATTTGGTCACCAATAAAGATTCCATCACAAGATTACATTTCTTTTCTACATGGCAGATGGATTTTCTTGTGTGGGTTACTCGTGTCATTAGTTTGCAACATTGGTTGAAAAGCGATGCAAACTTGCAGTTTTAATATAAAATTTATGCTTTTAAAATGCAATATAGCATGGTATGTAAGT
The DNA here is from genome assembly GCA_903798405.1 of Fraxinus platypoda. Lineage (NCBI taxonomy): Eukaryota > Viridiplantae > Streptophyta > Magnoliopsida > Lamiales > Oleaceae > Fraxinus > Fraxinus platypoda. The sequence continues at coordinate 6,478 of CAIGRT010188477.1, read as the reverse complement.
GCAACTTTTACAAGCCAAAACACGTGATTATAGCACAATTGGGCAACTAATGAGCCCTTATTAACATCTGCACAGCATATGAAACAAAGTCATTTACCAAAGCGGAAAGGCCGCTAAATTTTGTTGCAAAATTATCATCAGTAACCAAATTGAAGCGAGTTTGGAACAAAAAAAAAAAGGTCCACTGACTCAAATGAGTTTTTAACGAGTTTTTGCTCAAAGTTGGGTGACCTCTAGTGCTTTTTACCCTTTAGGTTGTGTTGGAATACAAATGCATGTTTGGACTCTCCATGCATAATTTCATGCGGCCTTAAGGTTAAAACAAAAGATCACGTCCACCAAACAACACGGCATGTTGAAAACCCAAAAAACAGATGGTTGTTACAAAATACAATTTCTAAATGCTAATACAATGCAAAATAACTTAGAAAATCATCAAAAGTTTATAAGCCCTGATTGGTGTAGGTTAAATTAGATTTTAGTAGATTTTGATAAAAGTTGATGAAATTTGTGATTAAAATTAATTGTTGACTTTTGACTCGAGATTTTAATTCAAACCAAACAGGGGCTAAATAGGATTAGCAGACACTAGAAGATGGTTAAGGATAAACAAAAACCAAACTAGAGCCCTGTAAAAGATTGAAAGGGGGACAAAGGGATTTGGGCCTTATCACTGAACCCTCAAAACAGACCTCCTTCCTGTGATCCCTGGTGACCAGTTTTTCTTCTTCAAAGAATCTCAAAGTCCGACGAAGTTGCTTTGAGTGTAGCTTCAAGTCCTTAGCCAAATCTTCTTCCCTTACCCACTGGCGTCTAAAATAGAACATAATTTAGAGCTTTATGGGTTATAATAGAGAAATAACACATGTTCCACACATGCCACCCATACAAAAAGAGCCAAAAATAAGATAGATAACTAGAATGAAGTAATTCGACTGTAACTACCCTGGAAATAAACAATCTCTCCATTGATCTCTCAGCATATAGAGACACTTCAAATGAATAACATATCTATCCATGCATGCAGAGTGAGTGGCAAAAAAGTATTAGTGCAGCCCATCCCGAGTTTATTTGAAATAAGTTTAATCTGTTATTGTTGTACATACAACATACATTCATAATATAACACAACATATAGAGATCCCTTCTATCATCAGATCAGAAAAAGACATTCAAAAGTTAATATTGTGTCATCCAAGAGTCCTGCAAATAGTGGAAAACTAAATTATAGGGGAAATACATATTACATCAAAATTTTAATTGATAATAGTACTGTCAAAGAAGTTTTGAGAAACGATAATTACCTAGTGAGAGCATCAAGAACAACGACTGCAATTCCTCTATTGTCACTTCTTCCAGTCTTGGGCTGTTTATCACCTTTTGTAGTTATATCGTCATAAAATGCCCGTCCCGCAAGTTTGACCAATCTTTTTGTTTATTTTTCAGAAACGAAAAAATAAAATTCCAATTAACAATGAAATATACAAGACAACTTAGAAACAAATGTGCTAAAATGAAAATCAAAGGAAAGCTTCAATCACATAGCTGTTTAATAAAGTACCGTTTAAATGGATCAACACTCAATGCCTCGTGGCTACCCATTTGTCACTTTCGAATTCAAAAGCTATCTGATCATAAGATGGGATGGTGTCTCGAATATTTCAACAACGACTACAAGTCTGCGTATTGAAAATCCACAACGATAGAGACTTCAGTTTTATTGACGTGTTTTACAGTTACAACAATGTTGAACTCTTTCCCGAAAATAAAAAAGAGAAGGACATGATGGTATTTTTTCATTAAATGAAGAATTAAGATCCAAACCTGCAGAAACATCTTAAATCATGAAGTACCCAAAAAAAAAAAAGATGTTTACCCTTATAAAATTTCATGTAGCATAATATATTAAATAGATACATTTGGTGTTTTAACCTGATCGATTGAAAATACGATAAGTCGGAGAAGAAAGAAATCAAAATCCTTGGCCGGATTTGGAGAGAAATTGACAACCAGGAATAGCTCAGTCGCACTGGAGAGATTCTCCCCTGGGTTATCGATTAGGGTTTTGATTTTAAGATGAGATATGGGAGAAGCGAAACTCTGAACTGCAGTAAAAGGAGAAAGGTGAGAAAGAAAAGAAAAACCCATAAAATTTCTGAATAGGGAAAATATCCAGATAGGTCCTGAACCTTTGAAACCATTTACAATAGGATCCCAAACTTTCAATCGTTTGACAATAGGGTCCCACACTTTCAATTTGTGGCACCCAGATCCCTACCCTGTTAAGGGTCTGTTTCGTACTGATTCCTTGAAATTTATTTTCATAATTTCATTTTAAATAATATATTCTTTCAATAAAATAATTTTATACGCAGACATAAAACATTTTTTTTCCTAAAAATCACTTTTCACAAAATCTATTCTAAAAAATTCATCAATGTGAGGGAGCATGACCATTGATTTTGGGATAAATTTCATTTGTGTTCAGTATCAATTACGTAACTATACTTTAATTTTGTTCAATCGAATAATTATACATTAATATAATTTCAATCATATAACTACATCTTAATTGTCACTTAATCGTTGTTTAACATCAGTGATGATAAATAATATTACTCTTTTAATTAAGGAAGGTAACTTCATCGAATTTCATTAATCATAATAGATAACATTGCAATCTCACATGTAACCATTACTAACCTAAAGTAAGTACAACTTCATTTAAATAAATGATGTGTGTCATTTAGAGTGTATTTGATTGTGAGGATGAAATTTGTATTACACAATTCAATTGCCTAGAACTTATTTGTATGAAAATTATTAGTTAAATGAGTTTGATTCATATAGTTTTCAACTGAGAAAATATTATACTTGACCATTTTTTATCGGTGGATAAGATGAGAGGGAGTGAATTAGTTGAAAAATAAAACCACCACTCCCTAAAGAAAATGTTTTCTTTATTTTTTAGAAAAATAGTCACGTGATCAAAAGTTGAAAAATATTTTTTATGGTAAAAATTATCAATCAAACACTCTAAAAGTAAGAATTTGAGTGGAAAAATAACATTTTTTATGAAAAATAAAACTCATCAAACACGCTCATTTCTGTCGGTTCAAATAATAAAATCAGATGGAGTTACAATAATGGTTCGTTCATTCTTCACCATTTCAGTAATACCTAAAATTCGGGAGAGAAATGAGATACGATAGGCTGTTCTAAAATATTCGAGTCTACACACACCTAAATGGTTAAGATTTGAAACGTTTGGTTAGCCTAAGATTTGGTCTTAAGATCGTACTAGAGAATTGATGAAAAGGGAAGAAAGATTCATACTAATTTTTCATCGAAATACCTACCGAATGTACGAGCAACGAATACCTAAATCCTAACACAGTTTCTTATCCACTTCACTTCCGCTTTTCCCATGGATTTTCACGGTTAGCAAATGGAGAATCAACACACAATTTGAATGATTATTAGTTTTTAGCTAAAATAACAATCAATCCAGATGTAATGTTATGCTTATATATATACATGTTGGGTGCCAAAGTCCTGGCTTGAAAATTATCCAAAGGCCATAGCAATTCTACACATATGTAATCAACAAACCAGTTGGCAACCAAGCGAAAATCAGACTACCAGCAGCCGATCACAGAGTTAAGAAATATATGCTTTGATAACGTCCGTCAAGTTGCAAAGCAGACCAGTTCGCGGGCACGTGATTTTACCATTATTTTTCCTTGCCATGTCTTCGAGAGCCTGCATATAGAAACCACATTTAGCATACAAACATGCTCACACAAAACCTAGCATTCGGAACGGTGAAGACCTTGGTGCTGTAGACGTAGCCATTGGGCAAGACGAGTGGTGGATTCTCGGTATCCATTAGTTCTTTACTTATGTAACAAACAAGTTTCGAATGATGCTGCTTTGAATATGGTAGTGGCTGCGCTAATTTGCGGAAGCTCTCCTGTGACAGAGGATCCTCCTTTGTGCAATCATCTTCGAAACAAAATCTGAATCATGTCAAGGTAAAGGATTGGACAAAGACAGACATGGAAATTACTCGATCAAACACATGGAACCATTTTGCACATAATTCAGAAGAGAGCAACATGATGTTTGGCTAATCTTAAAATTAAAGTAAAACTTACTTCTAAGTAATTTTTTGTTTCACACTTGGAGCGTGTTTATCTTTTAAGCTTAGACACAGACACTATTAGATAATTTGTTCTTTCCTTATTTTAAGGTTTTTTTTTTAAAAGAAAAAAAGGTTACTTATTTCGCAAGTAAATCTTACCTTATTATCCAACTTTGACCAATAAAAAATTATTACAATTAAAACTTATTCATGAGTAAACTTTTTAAGCTTAGACAAATATGCTCTTCATTTAAAAAGATCAAAAAAATGAAAGGAAAAAAAAGGGAGATAAAATTGGTGTACAAGACTTCTGCCAGCTCTAGTAGTAAAAGATTGAATTCACTTCGATAATTTGAATCCTCATTATTTTGAAAACTGAATATTTGACAAAAATAGCAGAAGCCATCATAATAACCAAATTTCCTGATATTTTAGTATAGGAATACTTGAAAATCTAGTAGTATATGGGGTATAAGACGAAGAATCACAAAGTATGGATACGGAGTTTTTAGAGCTGACAAGCCCGCTTGCAGATATATGTTCAACAAAGGCTCAAGAGTCATTCCATACAATCTGCAAAACTCTTGCTTAAATTGGTCGACTAGGTAATCCCATTGCTTTTCTTCAAATAAAACCTGAAAGAAGATAATCACGAAGATCAGCTAAACATGAAGATCGGCATATCCTTTTGGTAAATCCTCAGTTCCAACAGGGGAATGGAGACACATATTATTAGTATTAATTCCAAACATTGGTCTCAGTCAATTGCACTGTAGGAATTGCTCAACAGAATCTCAACTATTCAGAGTATTTGAAGATATCAGGTTGCATCATAAATTTCATCAACCAATTATATATCAGGTATGGTACTAAATTATCCTTTTGAAAATATCCCATCAGTCTAATCATTTTCTACATAAAACCATGCCAATTATTCTCGCCACTGACCCTTGACATAAATTGCTTTCACAATAACATCGTGTAGCTTTTGGATGGAAACACAATAAATCTCTTGAAAAGACTACTACAAACAAAAACCAGTATTTTTGTGCCTGCAAGCAATTCTTCAACAACAAACAAATGTGCAAGATTAAGTTCTCAAGGATTGATGCTAAAATAAGTAACACTGTAATAATTACAGATACAGTCTGTACAATTGATTACACAGTAGAAAAATTTAAGTCGGAGGGGTAATGAAATCATTGAAATGTGTTCACCTTGTATTTAGCACATTCAGTATTACTTCTGAAAGCAAGTGTTGCCATTACTTGCTGCAATTCTTTCATATGTGTAGCTCCCCAAGGTGATAGATGCTTCTGGGCATATGTTATAGCTCGCAGGTTATTTTCGGCTCGTACCAACTCTATGAACTCTTGCAGTCTCAACTGGAACTCAAATTTGCTCTGGAAAAGCATCAAGTATTATACAGGTTTGACATGCATTGTACAGCAAACTATAATATCAATCAACACAGTGAATTTGCTATCCTACAAATCCTAATATGGTTTCACAACTCACAAGTTTTTCATAACGAACCCAAAAAGGTGAAAATCTAAAGTTAAAATAAATAAGCTTATATTATTTATTGAGTATTATACCACGAGGAAGATATGTCTTCTAATCATTCACTGTGCCTAGCTTAACGAATTAGATTATTGTGCACATTCGTGCAAAATAAGTCAAAAAAAAAAACACGATCTTGACCCAGCCAATGGAAAAACAACCACGCTATTTTTATTCAATAATAAACCAATCTTAGTTCTTTCCTGGGGGAGGGGTTATTAACAAAATAACAATGAAGAAACAAACAAAACCTTGTTCCTAATGAAGGAGGTTATTAATCATATGCAGTATGCACAAACACCAAATATATGGTGAATACAAGAAGTGAAATGTCACAAGAAGGCCTTGTAAAAACACTATACTGTCGAATTATGCCGCATTATATCCTTCCTCCCTCTGTCACTCCCCTCCCCCCACTCCAATTTCTCTCTCTATTGCATCCATTCTCAATCCATGCTTCTATATTAAAACACATAATCCTCAGATAATTTCAAATGTTATGTAATTTTATTTTTTGGATTAACTGGATACTCTGTGTTTTCATTAGTTTTATCTCTTTTTAATAAAGAATAAAGAGATGGCAATAAGTAAAATTAGTGATGGACATTGCACCCTAAAATAGGAGATTTCATCCCTTATGAGGGAGATTATGCCCCTGTTTGACACCCTTTTTTTTCTCTTACTTCATTTCAACCACACATTCTTCCAATAAAATAATATTACACACAAATCTAAAACTTTTCATAATTTTTCCACCACACATTCTCCCAT
>CAIGRT010188467.1:0-12116 GCA_903798405.1 Fraxinus platypoda | reverse complement strand
ATAGGGCTTATTAGGCTTGGTTTATCACAAGCTAATAAAACTGGTGTGGATCATTTGTAAGAAATGTTAAAATATGTCAAGATTATAGATAGATTAACATAAAATGAAATAGTAAATTGAATCAAGATTAGTTATAGACACCTCTTAAGAAACTTCTTGATGATAAACAATCTCGTTATTACAGATGTTGACGGTTGACGGTCAGCAGAAACGTCCGCCCTAGCTGGACTCGAATCCTGGATTCGCCCCTGATATCTGATACCAATTGTTGGGAATTCAAGGATCGCGTATCGTTTGATACCATTTGATATTAAACCAATCATCGGATTGAGATGTTGAAATTATATGGCAAAATATGAAGCATATGATGGCAAACAAAAGAATAAAAGAAGATAAGAAAATATGGCAGGGAAATTGAGAGATTTTATTGCACCACAAATAATGAAGATGGAGAAATATTACAATAATACTAAAAACTAGTAATCATTTTTCTCACACTATAAAATTGTATAGAAGAACTTAATATTTATAGGGAACATGTAGTGGACGTCCAAACCCTCATAGTAGAGTTGTTAATGAAGTATGATACTAAAAATCGAGTCCAAAACGAAAAAGGAAAGAAAAACGCAAAAAATCCAGAACAGACTCCGGGAGCCCAGGCGCCCAGGGCAAAATACAGAACAGGGGTCGGCGCCGTGGCGCCCCATGCCAAGTTTTGTGGCGCCGGGCATTCTGCCCTTGCTTTTTTTTTTTTTTCTCTTCAAATGGTTTTCTTCATCTCAAAATCATTTTCCAAGCCAAACTCCCAATAGGGCTTCCAAATAGAATTTCAACTTGAATAATGCTCCAAAAGCATTCCGAACTGAATTCTTCTTGACGTGCACTTCAATTAGAATTTTTCAATTACTTCAACAAGGAATTCGGGTAGCACCCAAATTCTAACAAATTGTAATCATCTCTTTATTTTGCTTTCTACCCTCCAAGTGCTTTGTTAAAAGAGAGTTATCGATTTGCATGTGATAAAATAATATTATAGTTTCAGTCATATTGTTAGTCACTTAATGCCCATTTGTCTAATTTTCTCTTAGAGAAAAATAGCTTCAATTTCCTCTATATCAACTGAACCACTTTCCCAAAAATGAAATAATGAATGAATTGCATGTCGTTATTTGATCTTTTCCAATCATTCATTTGGAAAACAGCTTCGAGATTGCATTACAAAAATATTTTCCTTATCTTTTAGCAATTTACTGTTGGAATATCATCCTTCAAGTGAATGGAGATGACAACAAAAAGAAAGAATCAAGAATGCTAAATATAGTAGAAAGGGTCAAACACGAGATCGTTGTCCTCAAACTATATTCGCCCCCACTAGGATTTAGTTGGTGTTTAACGGGACTCTTGACAAATGGTTTGTAGGATTGATCAAGTCTTGAAGAAGAAAATAGTTAAGCACTTGTATTTATCTTCCAAAATTTGAAGAACACTTTGAATATTTGAATAAGTAATGAATTGGGTTGAAAAGCACTATAATATGGTTTTGATTGTTGATTTGTTATGTTCTTATTTATAGATTTCACTTCACCATCTACGAAATAGTGTCATACTAACATGAAAAGTTGAGTATTTTAATGAAAAGCTGCCGAGAATCAAACCAGAAAAACCAACCTAACGGCTTATTTTTTGGCCTATGTGTACGTATAGTATAATCCATGCGTACGCATGCTAGAACCATTTTTGCTTCCATTTCTACAGGCTCAAGCCATGTGTACACATGATTAAATAGCATGCATATGCAAAGGCAAAATTCAAATTGCCCAATTTTGATTCCAAAACCAATTCATCTTATTTGGGTCTAGTTTATCACATTCCATCCATTTCATTAGACCGAAATTTAATCTTGAACAGTAATTATAACAATTCCCCACTTGTTCAAGATTATGTAGATCACATATTCAAAATAGCAACACTTATGTATAAGGATTAGATATTTTTCGATTTGAATCTAACCATACTGTAATCCTCACAAAATATTATCGAAATTCCAAGTAGCATGATAGCGTTGAACCAGTTATTCCTTGTGATAATACTCATGAAAACACACACACTCACAAGTGTCATGTGTTCACAAGTTCCTTAAATTCGCTTAGAACGTATATGGCTTTACGCTCATCCTTTTCAATAAACTTTAATAAAGAAACTCTAACTCTTTATTGAACCGGCACCACCTCGAAGTTCATTTAGGTGAAATTCTTCATGTATCTTTGTTACCTTTATAGATACTTGTACTTAGTACTGAACTTCATTAAGAGTTTAGAGCTCAACCCTCACTTGAGTAACACCAGCATTATATAATTAGGATGGTTATCATGAATTTTATAATGTTGAAACTATCCACATATCGAATGCCTTGTTGATACCCTTAGAACCTGTCGATTACTTGTTGAGTAATGAAATGTGGGATTGCCATCATTGGTTGATCTTTTAATTTAAGAGTTTCAACCTTATCCTACTCGAAGTAGATATTACTAAATCTCTATTTAGATATTTCATTCTTGATTAATTTCCTTATGTAGTCGTGTCTTAAACTCATATGTCTAGATTTTTTATTATATACCTCGTTGTATGCCTTTGATAATGTGGCTTGACCATCACACATGATAGATATCAAAGTTGTATCCGTCGATCCTAAAGGTATCTCATAAAGTAGATTCTTAAACCACTCAACTTCTTTCCCGATTTTTGATGGTGCTACAAATTCAGATTTCATAGTTGAGTGTGTTATACACGTTTGTTTCTTTGATTTTGAAGAAACAACACCTCCTCCAAGAGTAAACACTCANTCTTAAACTCATATGTCTAGATTTTTTATTATATACCTCGTTGTATGCCTTTGATAATGTGGCTTGACCATCACACATGATAGATATCAAAGTTGTATCCGTCGATCCTAAAGGTATCTCATAAAGTAGATTCTTAAACCACTCAACTTCTTTCCCGATTTTTGATGGTGCTACAAATTCAGATTTCATAGTTGAGTGTGTTATACACGTTTGTTTCTTTGATTTTGAAGAAACAACACCTCCTCCAAGAGTAAACACTCAACTCGAAGTAGATTTACTTTCACATGTAATAGATATCCAACTAGTATCAGTAAATCCTTCTAATATAGTCGAGAATTAAGTATATTGTAGACCTAAGTTCTTGGTTTTCTTTAAATAGCCAAGAACTCTTCCAATGACCTTCCAATGTTTATGTTCGGATTACTAGTAAACCAACTAAATCTACTAATTGAAATATATGTCTGATCTTGTTCATTGAACTGCATACATAAGACTTCCTATGACACTTGCATATTCCAATTGAGCAATAGCTCTTCCATAATTCTTTATAAATTTAGAACTTGGATCAAAATGTGTGCTATACTCTTTTATGTTCAAATGTTCGAACTTATTTGTCACATACTCGATATAATGTGATTGACTCAAATTGTAACCCCCACTAGTTTTGGTAACTTTGATACACAAAATGATATACACTTGTCCAAGATCCTTCATCTTGAATGTTAAGATAGAAACATCTTCGTTTCTTTCATTTCATTCACGTGATTACTCAAAATCAACATGTCGTCAACGTATAAGCAAATAAATATAACACAATTATCACATAATTTGGAATACAAGCATTTATTTACACTATTATGTTTTAAACCAAATGAAACAATAGCTAAGTCATATTTTCCATATCATTTCTTAGGTACTTGCTTTAAACCGCATAATGATTTCGCTAACTTGTACACTTTATGTTCATTTTCAGGTAGAGCAAACCTTTCAGGTTGTTTCATAGAAACATCCTCATTGAGATCCCTATTTAAGAATGCTGTCTTGACATCCATTTAATGAACATGCAAGTTATGTATAGAAACTAATATGAATAATATCATAATTGATGTTATTCTAGCTACCGATGCATAAGTATCAAAATAATATATTCCTTCATTTTGTCGATAACATTTTGCTACCAATTTCGTTTTAAACATTTAAGAGAACCATCAACATTACATTTTCTCCTAAACACTCATTTATATTCAATAGGTATGGATCCGGTGGTAAATGAAAAGTTCTCATGTATTGTTTGACGTAATTGAATACATTTCATCTTTAATTGCATCTTTTTGAAAGATGCTATCACAAAAAGCCATAGCTTCTCTATAAGTTTTATGATTGATTTCCACTTATAGAACAAAAGAAATTGTTCTTACAACATGTTTTTCATTTTCCTTTACTAAGAAAAAAGAAACAAGTTGAGAGTCAATTTCATCCGATCTAAAGACTTCCCAATTCGATTTCTTTTACTTTTTCAAGATTCATTATATTTATTAATATCTTTAGAAGATATTTCATCTTGTGTTCCACTAGAGCTAGAATTTCTCTCTGAATTTCCCTTAATTCATTATTTGAAAATAGTGAATTCTCAAAGAACTCCACGTCATTTGATTTAATTATCATATTGGTCTCCAAATTCAATAATCTATATGATTTGCTATTACTAGCATATCCAACAAAAGTACATTTGATGCTTCTTGGACCTAACTTGGTCCTATTAAGTTTCGTGTTCTTGCAATATGCAAGACATCCTCACAATTTGAAGTATCAAATGTTTGGTTTTCTTCATTTCCACAATTCATAAGGAGAAACTTTTGTAAATTTAGAAGGAATCCTATTAAATATTCTACATATACTCAACAATGCTTCACACCATAAATTAAATGGCAACTTAACATAAGTTAGCATGACGTTTATCATTTCAACTAATGTTCTATTTTTCTTTCAGCCAAACCATTTTGTTCAAGTGTCCTAGGTGCAGAACATTGATGTATTATACCTTGTTATTCACAAAATAAATGAAAATCACTAGAAAAATATTCACCTCCTCTAATCTTCATAGAATTTTTATTTTCTTAAAGTGATTTTCAACTTCATTTTTATATGTTTTAAACATATCAAAGTTTCATATTTATGTTTCATTAAATAAACATAAGTGTATCTAGAATTTATAAAGGTAATGAAATACCTATTTTCAAATCTAGTTAACATAGCATTTAATTCACATGTCCGTATGAATTAATTTTAAAATTTTAAGTCTTATTCACACTTATACATGACATTTTTATCATTTTAGATTCTACACAAGTTTTACGTTTATATTCATCATTTTCTTTATAAGATATTAAGTCACATTTTAACATTCGTTTCATGGTACTCTAACCTATGTGACCTAATTTGGCATACCATAGAGTAAATGAGTTAATCAAATAAGCAAACTCAATTTTATTATTAATCAACTTGTCAACGGTACAAAACTTGACAATTCATTCACTAAAATAGCTTTTTCCAATTAATTTCTCATTTAGGGATAGTACAAGTTTATCAGATTTATAAACATTTTTATACCAAATTTTTCTAAGAGATTACCACTAACTAAATTCTTGTTCATATCAGGAACAAGTAGTACATTTGTTAAAGTAAGAGTTTTTTCAGAAGTGAAGATAATCTCTACATTTTCTTTCCCAACCACTTTGGAGCGACCTTCATTATCCATTTGAATCTTTTGATCTCCATCCATTTCATAATAGGTCTTAAATAAAGACTTATCATATGATACATGTACAGTTACATATGTATCATACCACCAACCAAAAACTTTTCCCTTGATTGCATTGCTCTCGCTTACGGTAGCCACAATATTGTCTTCTTTGATAGAGTTCACTTTTTCTTTGGAATTGTTTTGCTTTTGGTGTTGACATTCCTTTGCATAATGTCTTGGTTTCCCACATATGAAGAAACCACCCTTGGACTTCTTCTTAAACTTGTTGAAGGTTCGGTCTTCTCCACAACATTAGCCTTTAAATTGTCATTCTTATCTCTTGCTCTTAACTCTTCCTCAATTCGAAAATGTTTCTGCACTTGTTCCAAGAGTAACTATGAATGGTTTTCTTATGATATCCTTTTCAAGTTTTCGGGTGTTTTACAAGACTCCCACGTGGAAAGATTCTGAAAATTCAAATTAAACCGCATTCAACTTGTAGACAAGAACTTGCAATTTATGCACTTGGGAAAGAAGGGAAATATTTTCAAGGAATTTAAAATCAAAATACCTTGATATGAAAAATTTCTTTGTACTTTCTTCTTCGGCTTTATATTTGTTTTCCGACGCATCTCAAATGTCTTTTGTTGAAGATGTGTTGGTGTAAAGATCATACAACTGGTCGGATAGAGTATTGAGAAAGTATGATCGCTGCATATGAGTTCATCCTCTTGATGCTTTTTGTCTTTCCGTCCTTATAGCTTCGATCTTCATCCGTTGGTTTCCCAAGTGGTGCCAATTTGGGATCAAGAATGTAGAAGATCTTCAATGCCAGTAGAAGAAATTTTAACTTGTCTTGCCACCTTGTAAAATTTGTCCCATCAAAACGGTCCAAACGAATGAAATCTTTATTCATCAATTTGATTGTCATTATAGTAGTTTCATTCTCCATTGCAGGTGATCGTTTGAGATTGCTGAAATATTATCCTTCAAGGGATTATTGAAGACGACAAAAAGAAAGAATCAAGAACGCTAAATATGGTAGAAAGGCTCAAATACAAAATCGTTGTCCTCAAACGATATTTGCCTTCTCTAAAATTTAATTGGTGCTTAAAGAGACTCTTAGCAAATGATTTGTAGGATTGATCAAGCCTTAAACAAGAAAATACTTAAGCACTTTTATTTATCTTCCAAAACTTGAAGAACACTTGAAATGTTTGAATATGTAATGAATTGGATTTAAAAGCACTAGAATATGGTTTTGATTGATGAATTGTTATGTTTGTAATTAAAATCTATCACCCATTTATAGATTTCAATTTACCATCTATGAAATAGTGTCATACTCACATGAAAAGTTGAGTATTTTCATGAAAAACCGTCAAGAATCAATCCAGAAAAATTGACTTGTTTTTTGGCTTATGCATACGCATAGTATAATCCATGCGTACGCATGGTAGAAGCATTTTTGCCTCTGTTTTTGCATGCTCAAACCATGTTCACATGGTTGAATAACCTGTGTACGCATGAGGAAAACTCAAATTTTCAATTTTGATTCCAAAACTAATTCATCTGATTTTGGTCTAGTTTATCACATTCAATTAGATCCAAATTTAATTTTGAACAACAATTATAACATTCACAACTCATATTGACATGCTCTTAATGTCATACGACCCATTCATTGAGGACATACTCCATTTCAAGGTACTTCACCATATTTGAACGTTTTGCTTTTGGGTTAACAATAATGCTTCTTGAAGGAGGTCGTTGATAATTTGAGTATCTTAGATATTACTGTTTGTGATACCTTAAGACCACGAGTATCTTCTAACCACTTCAAAATATCTTTTTGCTTTTAGTTGAGGTTCGATTCATCCATGTTGCACAATTTAACACGAGTGCTTTCGGTCAATTGGGTTAGTTTATTGACTTTGGGTGGCATGATTGATTTGCTAGAGGAAGAGGGAAATGTATCACTTGAATTGGTTGAATATTGCATGTGTTATATATTATAAAAATGTATATATAGAATTTACATTAGAACAAGATTTACTATTTTCAATACTACATGATTACACTATTTTTGAAAATTATATCCATCTCTTTTCTCAATGCATATACCTTAAATTTGACATGCCTTATTAATTAATTATATTAATATAGGGCATATTGTACACCTATATTATTTGCAATAAGGTTAATTAAGTTAAAATAAGAATTTAGTGATCCCAGCAGTAGAATTATAAAGAGGTTTTACTGTAGTTTGTTTAATTGGATTGAAAAAATAGAAGAAGGTAGGCCCCCACCAAAACCGGTGGCAACAGCAAAACAATGATAGGACTTAACGAACTCGAATCGGTTGCTTCAAACAGACACTCATTCTTAACTTGAAACTGAAACAAGTCCATAACCGAAATTCTGTCACATCTGAAATATCTCTTGCTTTGCTTTGCTTCTGACACCAACAACAATAACTGAACCTAACCCAAAAAACAAAAACAAAAATTAAGCTCATGTTTGGTTTGGATTAAAATCTGATTTTAATTCAAGGTAAAGTCTAACAATCAATATAAATCACATCTTTCATGGGTCCCACAATTTTTCAACCACACATTTCAAAAACTTCTATCACAATCTACTAAAAATCTAATTTTAATCACCACCAAACACCCTCTAAACAAAGAACAAATCAAACTCGAATTAGTATATGTGTTGGACATTAGTAGCCACCTTAATTAGGTTTGTTCAAAATTGACCATCCATGGCTAGAATTTAATTTTTTGTTAGGCCCCGTTTGATTGCAAACTTTTCCATGAAAAACTTCACATTCGAGGAAAACGAATTTCACTTTAACCGTTTGATTGCAACGTGGAAATGGAAACCGAATTCCAAGGTACAACCACTTTAACCTGCATTTTCTTTGTTTTCATGGAAAACGAATTTCTATGAATTTGGTGGGTTTTCATTTTCCAACTAACATGAAATTTGAATTCATTTCCATATTTGCTTATCAAACGGACCCTCATTGTCTGAATAGTTCAATTGTCTATTAATTAGTACATTTAATTAACCTATTCTAGCTACTAGATTGATAAAATTCAAGATTGTGATATTCCAACCATTAACGGAATATATGCTAAGGGGGTGTTTGGTGGATATTATTGAAAAAATAATGTATTTTAAATAGTGATATGATAGGAAATATGTAGTTAAAAAATAAGGAAAAGTTATTGATGTGATGTAAAATATTATTTTATTGAAAAATGTGTAATTGAAAATGAGTTTTAAAAGAATATGTTTCAAATGTGGGCTAAAAAAAATAATCAGAGTCTACCCCATGAAAATGAGTCCCAACCAAAATTCATATCAAATTCGTCTACCTTTTAATTGCTTTAAAAATCAAAACAAGTCAAATTCCAATTCTAATTCCAATTTTGCTCCATCATAAGTCAACATAAATTCGTTACATTTCATTTTCTGGAAATTGATCACCATTTCTTTGTAATGAAGGTTCCCTATTTTAATACCCCAATTCTAACATTTTCATGCATATTCATAAGAAGCTAACATGTTACCGTTCTTCTCATGTTTCTTACTTCTTTTCATCTCCTTTCCACCCTATATTCAGGCTAGAATGACACCTACTTATACCGTAAACCCGAAAAATCATAGATACACTTGGCATGAATTCCAAAAATTCCAGGATGTGACAAAAGGGAGTTTCATTGATGGAATTTCTCAACTCAAGAAATATTTCAATCATTTTGGTTATTTGATGGCAGAAGAAATGAATGTTACCGATATATTCGATGCCAACCTCGAAAATGCCATAACAAGATATCAATCAAAACTAGGCCTTCCAATTACAGGAAAGCTAGATTCAGATACATTGTCGGAGATTATGTCGCCCCGGTGTGGTGTGCCAGACCAGCCACCGGAAAAGTTGGGTGCCATGCAGCGGTTCCAATATTTCACCGACCGGCCGAGATGGGATCGGAGTTTACCGATGACACTTACGTACGCATTTTCACCAAGCAATTTGATCAACTACTTAAGCATGCAAGACATAAGGGAGGTCTTTAAACGCGCTTTTGGCCATTGGGCAGCAGTAATTCCAGTTACGTTCGTAGAAACAAACGATTACGGGTTCGCAGATATCAAAATAGGGTTTTACAGTGGTGATCATGGAGATGGAGAGGCGTTTGACGGTGTACTCGGGGTATTAGCGCATGCATTTTCGCCGGAGAGTGGACGGTTCCACCTTGACTCCGCCGAGACATGGGCTGTGGACTTTAAAACGGAAAAGTCAGACGTGGCCGTAGATTTGGAATCGGTGGCTTTACATGAAATAGGTCACTTGTTGGGATTGGCACACACAAGTGTTAAAGATGCAGTTATGTATCCAAGCTTGAAACCTAGACAGCAGAAGTTGGATTTGAAGATTGATGATATAAAGGGTGTACAAGCTCTTTATGGTTCAAACCCTAATTTCAATTTTCAAGCTTTTTCAGAATCAGATATATCCTCAAATGATGCTGTGGATTTCAGAATCAGAATCACATCAGAAATTTGGTTCATCTTGCAGCTGTTGGTGTTCATCTTGTGGTTGTGATCATAGGTAGAAGAACAATATTCTGACCATGGACTTGACCAATTTTTAATTTTTTTTTTTTTTGATTTGTTTGACATAGTCCGTTGTGTTTATACTGTCAATGACAGTATTTTTTTTTTATGAAAATTGGACAAATAGTAGCTAAAGTTGTCTTCGAATGAAATGTACCAGGTATATGATACATTGAACTAAACTCGTCCTTAATTTAGATAAAAATTAATTTTTTAGTGAATTTGATAAAAAATGATGAAATGTATGGTTGAAGTCCCCGTTTGTTACCCACTTTATCAAAATTTTCAATCACATTTTATGGAATCATCAATTTTTATCAACTTTTCAATCAAATATTTCATCAGTTTTTATTAAAATCTAATAAAAATTTAATATTTAACTAAACTAAACGTGGACTAAGAATTCAATAAATGGTATTGTACTAGAATAAAGAATGTCCTAAATTGACAGTTAAAAATGATATTATTAGTAATTTACTAAAAAAATTATTCATTTGCATAAAATATGGACTCTATGGTGAAGTTGTGACTTGTGATAGATTTCATTGTCGTGAATTCTCGGAACTTTTTAATGAAAACTCTATTATATACGGACTCTATTATGGACTTGTGATAGATTTCTTAGTCACTGATTAGTTCAAATTTTTAATTTTTTTTAAAAAATTTATTTTCAATAATGCATTCTTACAATAAAATAATTTTACAGGTAAACTTTTAACTTTACCTTACATTATAATCACATACTCTCTAAAAAATCACACTTTTCCTCGAAATCTATTCTATAAAATCTTCATCAAACATGTTTTCAATTTCTTGCTTAGCACTTGTCTGGTAACGATTATTTTCCTAATTTTGAGCAAATATCTGACCGTTGCCAAAGAATTCAGCCGCATTAGTTGACTGACCATCTTTGATGTGGGGCCCCGTAACGGTCCATTTAGCAATTTTAATCTGGTCAAAATCAGAACCAGACAATCCCTTAGTCTTTGCACAAGTGGAAATGTGGAATCATATCATTCTCATTAAACAATCCTTTTATGAGTAGTGGATATGTGAATAATACTTGTTGATCCTTCAAAATATGTGATAAAAAATGACTTAAGTATTTTAGAAAAAATTTATAAACATGAGCCAAATATAATTATATTTAATGGTAATAGTATTTCTAGCTCTATTGTGCATTAGGTTGCAAGAAATGATTATCAATGAAAGAAATCAAATGACATTCTTTATGCACATGTGCACATGCATTCACAATCAATATTGCATAAATTTAACCGAAATCATTAATCAAACACAATCATTTTGAAAAGCCATACTTTCTACAACAAACATTCGAACTATAAACATGCACATCGACTATCTTAGAAAGATAAGCATGCCACTTGTGCTTGGATGTGAGTGAACATCCACCGTTCTCAGCCACAAACTTTTGGAGTAAATATAAGCCATGCATGACCAATAAGGTAGGTCCATGGCTATGTCATATAATTATTAAGATCCGTTTGATTGCAAATGTGTAAAATGGGTGGAAAGAAAATATTTTACAGGGAATTGATTTGCCTAGAAATTATTTTATTGGGAATTGTAATTAATTGTGTTTGATTGTTATAATTTTCCATGGAAAATATTAAAAGTTTGGTGTCCGTTGCTTCGTTTTTTATGAAAATTGTCCATTAAAGTGATAATTTTTTCTATCATTGGGTCTAGAATTTGTTCCAATTTCCAAAAAAAAATAAAAAAAAAAAATTTGAAAAAAAAATTATCATACCGAATATCATTTGTTTGGCTTTGTTTTGCATGAAAATTGTCAATAAAAGTGATAAATTTTTTTACCATTGTATCTAGACTTTTTTCCAATTTTTTTTTCCCACCAAAGCATCAAGAATTTATTTTCCTAAAAA